>SJYC01001275.1:0-90498 GCA_006408675.1 Madoqua kirkii
TGCCAAAGCCTTTGACTGTGTGGATCACAATCAACTGTGGAAAATTCTGAAAGAGATGGGAATACCAGACCACCTGATCTGTCTCTTGAGAAATCTGTATGCAGGTCAGGAAGCAACAGTTAGAACTGGACATGGAACAACAGACTGGTTCCAAATAGGAAAAGGAGTACGTCAAGGCTGTATATTGTCACCCTGCTTATTTAACTTCTATGCAGAGCACATCATGAGAAATACTGGACTGGAAGAAACACAAGCTGGAATCAAGATTGCTGGGAGAAATATCAATAACCTCAGATATGCAGATGACACCACCCTTATGGCAGAAAGTGAAGAGGAGCTAAAAAGCCTCTTGATGAAAGTGAAAGAGGAGAGTGAAAAAGTTGGTTTAAAGCTCAACATTCAGGAAATGAAGATCATGGGATCCAGTCCCATCACTTCATGGGAAATAGATGGAGAAACAGTGTCACACTTTATTTTTCTGGGCTCCAAAATCACTGCAGATGGTGACTGCAGCCATGCAATTAAAAGACGCTTACTCCTTGGAAGAAAAGTTATGACCAACCTAGATAGCATATTCAAAAGCAGAGACATTACTTTGCCGACCAAGGTCCATGTAGTCAAGGCTATGATTTTTCCAGTGGTCATGTATGGATGTGAGAGTTGGACTGTGAAGAAGGCTGAGCGTCAAAGATGATGCTTTTGAACTGTGGTGTTGAAGAAGACTCTTGAGAGTCCCTTGGATTGCAAGGAGATCCAACCATCCATTCTGACGGAGATCAACCCTGGGATTTCTTTGGAAGGAATGATGCTAAAGCTGAAACTCCAGTACTTTGGCCAGCTCATGAGTTGACTCATTGGAAAAGACTCTGATGCTGGGAGGGATTGGGGGCAGGAGGAGAAGGGGAAGACGGAGGATGAGATGGCTAGATGGCATCACAGACTTGATGGATGTGAGTCTGAGTGAACTCCAGGAGATGGTGATGAACAGGGAGGCCTGGCGTGCTGCGATTCATGGGGTTGCAAAGAGTTGGACACGACTGAGCGACTCAACTGAACTGAGTTAAATTCACCCATTCCAGTCCATTTTACTTCACTGATTCCTAAAATGTAGATGTTCACTCTTACCATCTCCTGTTTGACCACTTTCAATTTACCTTGATGCATCGACCTAACGTTCCAGGTTCTGATGCAGTATTGTTCTTTACAGCATTAGAGTTTACTTCTATTACCATCACATTCACAATTGGGTGGTGTTTTTGCTTTGGCTCCATTCCTTCATTCTTTCTGGAGTTATTTCTCCATTCATCCCCAGTAGCATATTGGTCACCTACTGACCTGGGGGGTTCATCTTTCAGTGTCCTATCTTTTTGTCTTTTCATACTGTTCATGGGGCTCTCAAGGCAAGAATACTCAAGTGTTTTGCCATTCCCTTCTCCAGTGGATGATGTTTTGTCAGAACTCTCCACCATGACCTGTCCTTCTTGGGTGGTCCTACATGGCATGTCTCATTGTTTCGTTGAGTTAGATAAGCCTGTGCTCCATGTGATCAGAGACTGAGCCAGACCTGCCTTTGAGTGTTTCAGTGTCTCCTGTGGAGGTACGGGTCAGCGGTGGGCTGCTGCAGGGGCAGGGGCTCTGGGTGCAGCAGACCTGGGTATGGCATAAGTCCTCTTGGAGGAGGTCACCATTACCCCACCATAGAGCCACCAGAACTTGCACAGGACCGGGGAAATAGACTCTGGGGTGCATAAACAGAATCTGGTGTGCACCAGGACCCAGGAGAAAGGAGCAATGACCCCACAAGAGACTGACCCAGACTTGTCCGTGAGTGTCCAGGAGGCTCTGGCAGAGGCGTGGGTTGGCGGTGGGAGCTGCAGTGTCCGGGGCACTGAGTGTAGCAATGCGTGCATCGGACCTTTCGAAGGAGGTCGCCATTATCTTCACCTCCACCACAGTTTGGCCTCAGATCAGACAGCAGGCTGGAACAGGGCCCTGCCCATCCACAGAAAATTAGATTAAAGATTTATGGAGCATGGCCCCCCCCATGAGAAAAAGACTGTTTCCCCCTCAGACAGTCTCTCCCATCAGGAAGCTTCCATAAGCCTCTTATCCTCATCCATCAGAGGGCAGACAGAATGAAAACCACAACAGAAGAGATAAATAGTACCAATCTTGGTGAGTATGTGGAACAAGGGAACTCTCAGATAATGTTGGTGGCTATAATCACCCTTGGAAAATTGTTTTGAAATCTGTTAAGCTAAAAGACTTCCCTGGTGACTCAGATGGTAAAAAATCTGCCAGCAGTGCAGGAGACCTGGGTTGGATCCTTGGGTCAGGAAGATGCCCTGGAGAAGGAAATGGTAACCCACTCCAGTATTCTTGCCTGGAGAATTCCATGGACAAAGAAACCCAGAGGGCTACAGTCCATAGCGTTCAAAGAGTCAGACACAGCTGAGCAACTAACACAAAAACACACCACACACATACAAGATGACTACATTTGGGCTTCCCTGGTGGCTCAGAGGTAAAGAATCCTCTTGCCAATGCAGGAGAAGTGGGTTCGATCTCTGGATCAGGAAGACCCCCTGGAGAAGGAAATGGCAACCCACTGCAGTCCTCTTGCCTGGGAAACCCCATGGACAGAGGAGCCTGGCAGGCAACAGTCCTTGAGGTAGCAGGAGTCAGACACGACTTAGTGACTGAACAACAACAACCAGCTCAACATACACTTACCATCTGACTCAGCAATTCAACTTCTAGTAGTCAAATACCTGCAGAAGTTCTTACACATGTTCAGCAGAAGATATATATAGTAATGTTTGTGGACCATTACTCAAAGAAGACCAAAACTAGAAGCCCAACTGCCCATCAAAATAAAACGGATAGACAAATTGTGGTATATACATACTGTGTACCTGTGTAATTAAAATGTGCTCACGAAGTTTAAGAAGCAAAACTGATCTATGAGTTAGAAGCTGGCATAGAGATTATGTGGGTGGCAGGCAGGGAGGACAGTGGCTAGAAGGGAGGTCAAGGGTGCTGGCAAAACAGGCAAGCCACACCGTGGAGAATCAGCAAGCTGTTCAAGGTTGGTACGTATCTTATACTTCAAAAAAGTGTTCAGACAAAACAAACAGAAAATCTCAGTCTGGCTGTTGTTTGGAGTGCATACAGAGGGAAGAAGGAAATCAGTTCGGAGGCTGTTGCAATAGTCCAGCCAGAAGGAGGTGGTCTGGACCAGGCTGACGGCTGTGGAAGCAGGAGAAGTAGTGAAAACCAAGCTATACTGTAAAGACAGAGTCCACAAGGTTTGCAAATGCACTAGATGTGAGAGGCAAAGACAAAAAAGAAAACAAAGGTGCCTGGCTGCTGGCCTGGGCACCCAGGTGAATGTTAGAGATATTTAATGAGATTAAGGCATTAGAGGCATTAAGTGAAATAATACTCATAAGCCAAGACTGGCACACAGAAAACACTCAGCTGTAGCTATTATTACGGTAGCTTTAGTTTTTGCTATTGTCAGCAGCGACAGTGTAGATAACACATTAAAGACTGGAAATTGGACGAGGTCACTCAAGCAGTAAGTCTAGATACAGAAGCGGATGAAGGTACTTAACCTGGAGAGAAGGAAGCGAAAGGAAGCAGCCAGTGGAGTAGAAGGGCCAGGAGACTGTGGTGTGCAGGAACAGAGTGTGTACTCACAGAGGGTGACAGGGCTGTCCTCAAAGGCTTCAAAGAGACTTGGTAAGATCAGGCCTGAACACAACCTGCTACGTCGTTTGTGGGATCCAGTATAAGATGTAAACGTGGGGTCTCTCGCAGGAAATCAGTGAAAGTCAAGACTGGGATGGCAGGGCCTTAAACTAAATGTGTACCTTGTGCGACCACACAGGTCAACTGCCCAAGAAGCCAGCTGTAGGCCCGAGGATCAAAGGCTGGTTTGGCAGCAGAATTGTTTCAGTGGAGTGGTGGGATCAAAGCTGGAGCGGTGTAGGTTGAGGAAAAACCGGGAGGGAGGCAGCAGAGAGAGTTAATACACACAACTGACCCACGAACTCACTGAAGGTTCACAGGGTTCCTAATATTCAATACGACCAGGAAAAAATGTTATTATAGGATCAATGTAAAGTGACAATTAATTGGGGCTGGTGGCGGGGGTGGGAGAGACACAGAGGCAGAGGTAGAAGAATATGACACAGCCAAGATGGTGACTCAGGAACTGAGCTTCTGCATATTTCCCCAGAAAAGGAAAAGGGCACCTTGACAGACATAGTGTTAGCTGCTCAGTCATGTCCAGCTTGGCGGGGGTGGGAGAGACACAGAGGCAGAGGTAGAAGAATATGACACAGCCAAGATGGTGACTCAGGAACTGAGCTTCTGCATATTTCCCCAGAAAAGGAAAAGGGCACCTTGACAGACATAGTGTTAGCTGCTCAGTCGTGTCCAGCTCTTTGTGATCCCATGGACGGTAGCCCACCATGCTCCTCTGTCCATGAGATTTCTCTACGCAAGAGTACTGGAGTGGGTAGCCATTCCCTTCTCCAGGGAATCTTCCCAACCCAGGGATCGAACCTGGGTCTCCTGCATTGCAGGCAGATTCTTTATTGTCTGAGCCACTGTGGAAAGCCTTACCCTTAACCAGAGTGGATGCTCAAAAATTGTTAGCTTTAGAGTTGATGGCTACTTACCTGTATCATAGCAATACTTGCTATTATCAGCATGAGGCCTGCTAAAGAGAAGTGACAGAAAGTAGGGTGAACGCTTAGTTTAAAGGATGTGGACAGCTAACCCTGAGAGCCAGGTGGCATTTCCGAGCCCTATTAACTACGAAACACCAGCAGCAGAGATGTCCCACTTAAAACTGTGTGGCTCAGCATACATGCTACATTTCTTCCAAATTTCAAGAAAACAGGAAAAGGACTAGCAATCTACAAAACGCTCACGAATGCATTCTTCTGGGAAACTATGAAAACCGACTTTGAATTTCCCTCCTCAGTTCCTTAACCCTGACCCACCAAACCCTAATACCATCATAATAAAAGGTATTTGATTATTGGTATACGTGCTGTACAGTGTCAACTTGGAATTTGCGTTTATACATTTCCAGTGAACCACACCCTCTATAAACATTACCCCATCATTTAAAATGTCAAAGCTTGTACCTAATCACCATCTGTTTGAGATTAACTATCAGAAGGAGGAAGCTAAAAGGTTAGTAAGTCTAGCCACTAAAAAAAAAAATGTTTAAATTATATTCTATAACAGTAGTCCATTGTTTCAAGAAATCCTCATTAGGACAAAAGAAAGAACAAAGTCCAACTCACCTGGAGCTGACGACAAATATATACTAAGGGTTTGCTCTCCCTAATGTCCAAAAGGGCATCAGTTGTTGTGTTGAAGAGCAATAACTTTCGTTAATCAACCGAAGCGCTCTCACTGATTTAACCAAAATCAACTACAGTTAATTAGAGGCTTGCTTTGTGAGGAATACCCTTTCTGGAAAGCATGGTATTGCCTCCGGCTTTTTACATTTGTTGTTAAATTCCCTTATCTATTCTGTTGTGCAAGTGTGTATGATACAGAATTCCAATATTACAGGAGTATTTACTGAATTTCCCTCCAGCCCTTGGCCGCCTGGTTCCCCTTCCTGGAGGTATACTGAACATATTTGTTTGAGCACTGAGGAGAGAAGATACTAATTTTCTTGAGTATCCTCCTATGTGCTTAAACAAATGTGGGTGTCTAGTCACATTTTCGTCTAGGTTATTTATAATTTCTTCCTCCAGTTTTATTGAGACATAGCCGACATACTACACTGTATATTTAAGGTGTACAGCATAATGATTTGACTTATATACCTCAAATGATTACCACAATAAGTCTAGTGAAAACCCATCATCTCATATAGATACAGCAAAGGAATAGGGAAGAAAATATTTTTCCCCATGATGGGAACTTTTAGGATTTACTCTTAACTTTTATATATAATGTCAGTTGGTTGATCTGTTTTGATCAGCTGCTCAGTATCAGGATCTTCTGTCCATGGGATTTTCCCGTCAAGAATACTGGAGTGGGTTGCCATTTCCTCCTCCAGGGGATCTTTCCAATTCAGCGATCGAACCCGCCTCTCCCACATGGGCAGATGGATTCGTTACCTACCACTGTGTCACTTGGCAAGCCCACACATAACGTATAGCAATGTTAATTACACTTCTACACCCCTAGTAGGATGTCTCTTACAGCTGGAGGTTTGTACCTTTTGACTACTTTCATCCAGTTCCTTCTTCTCCTGCCACTGCCTCTGGTAATCACAAATCTGGTCTTTTTTTTTTTTTTTTTTTGAGTTTGTGTTTTGCCGATGTCTCCTTGACATTAGATTTAGGATACATATATTTTGGCAAGAATGCCACAAAAGTTATGCTGTACCCTTATCAGTGCATTGTATTAGGGTACATTTGATATCTGTCTGTCCCAATATTAGTGAGATTAACTTTGATTATCTGGTATAGGGAATTTTTGCCTTGTAAAGTTAGTGTTTTTTCCCCTTTGTAAGTAATAAGTATTTTGTGGGGGAGATAGTTTAAACTATGTAAATATCCTCTTCCTCAATAAACTGTCACCTACTAATTTTAGCATCCTTCAATAATTTTTGAACCTATTATTTAATTAGTGCTTAATTAATGAACTAATAATTCATTGATTTATTATTTTAAGGAAGAATCTTTTTTTCTCCATCTATTTACTTATTCAATTGCTCATTTACATCAGTATGGACTCAGATTATTTTATTCAATGGGCCATTATCCAGATTTATTCTTATTTATTCTGAATCTCATTTTGTCCCAGGTTTGGCTATGAAGAGCCCCTTAAAGTGCGCCTCTGCGTTCTTCTGATATGTGTCCATCATTCTTTGAATGCTTCCTTACTCCCATAATTACAAGGTACTGCAAGATGTACTCTCCCTGCTTCAGCCCTGGTGCAGGTCTTTTTTTCCCCAAGAAGTTCTGATTCCTTTTCATAGAGAACGGCACACTTAGAAACCAAGATCTGGCAACTATGTTTGCTCATTGCTACTGGGCTTACCAGGTGGTGCTAGGGGTAAAGAACACCCCTGCCAACACAGGAGACGTAAGAGACGTGGGTTTGATCCCTGGGTCGGGAAGATCCCATGGAGGAGGACATGCCAACCCACTCCAGTATTCTTGCCTGGAGAATCCCAGGGACATAGGAACCTGGAGGGCTACAGTCCACAGGGCTGCAGAGTCAGACACCACTGAAGCAACTTAGCACGCATGCACAAACTGCTGTGACAGCTGACAGAGCTAAGATATAAACAGAAATCTCACAACTAAGAAATATACAAATAGAAAACGGTATCTACCTATATACAGAAAAAAGATAAAGATATGAAGAACCATGTGTTCATATACTGGTAACCCCATTTCAATCTAACAGCACAGAGTACATTTCAGCCCTTCGTCTTCTAACATTTATAACTCTCCTTGCCCACAGTAAAAAGAAAAAAAAAACCTGGCTCACATTACACTCGATATACTTTTGTTCAAGTCTAGAGCACGAAAACAGTTTCAGAATCACTAACCCACATCCCCGCCAAAGGCAGTTCTACTAACTAGAATCAGGATGCATGTTACGTTTTACTCCTTTTGATCTTGTCAGACTTGGTTTTTTTCTTTGTCAGAGTGAAACTCCTTCTGTTGTGAACTGAGTTTCCAGGCATACCCTTTATTTCAGATGTGGTCCTGATGCCTACGGCCTGGCCTCCCTGGTGTCTCGCCTGAGGTGCTGGGAAAGATCTCCCCGCTGCTTGAGCTACAGCTTGGTCGAGCTCTACCCGGCATGGTCCCTGGGATCACCAGCCTCTTCGTCATCCTCCCCCTCGGCCTGCCTGGCAGGGAAGGATCTCCCCTAGACCCCACACTCTCTCAAATGCACCTCAGCCAAAACTGCGGCGGCCCCACAGAATCTGAGGCCGCCCACCTGTCTCAGCAGCTTGGCCCTGACACAGGCAGAATCAAGGCCTCTGCTGCTTCGGCTGGGCCAGGCTGGCTCGGCTCGGCCCCACCTTCCGTGGGCAGCAGGGAGAGCGCCCCTGAGAGAAAGCCAAGGCCATGCGTGAGCGGGAGGGGCTCACCTTGTGTTTCCTTCTTGCAAGGATCACCAGTTTACGTCCCCTGTCGCTCAACATCCAAAAACAGTGGCCTTGTATATTCTGTCTCATTTCACAGCTGCTTTCAGCTGGAGGGCAAGTTTGGTTCCTAGTTAACTACGGTGACGGTGACGGGAGGCAGAAGTCAGCCTCTGTCTTTTTTGTAGTTGAAAAGTATTCTATGGTGGTGGTGTTTAGTTGCTAAGTTGTGTCTGACTCTGCGACTCCGTGAACTGTAGCCTACCAGGCTCCTCTGTCCATGGAATTCTCCAGGCAAGAATACTGGAATGGGTTGCCATTTCCTTCTCCAGGGGAATCTTCCCAGCACAGAGACTGAACCCACATTTCCTGCATTGCAGACAGATTCTTTACCACTGAACCACCAGGGAAGCCATTCTATGATGTACCTATATCTTAATTTTTTCAACCAGGTGACCATATTTAGGTTGTTTACAAACACAGTGCAATGAACACGTGTCATTTCTGATATGTACAAAATATCACTGTGCTAAACCCCCTGAATAATTATTGATGGGTCAAAAAGTACATATTTTAGCAGGCCCATGTTCACCATCTAGTATCCTTCACAACTTAAAAAATTTGGATTATATTCCTCTCAGGCCTTTTCATTCCATAGTCAAGAGGGTCTGAAAAACTCAATCACCTCCGTATAGAAACTCTCGAATTTTTCAATTATTTCAGAAGTTCCTCGATATACTTTGTACCTTCATTACGTCTGCTTTAAAACCCTCTACCAGGACGAAACTCAGCTCTCTGGTTTGAGGGCACCATGATTTTGTACTTTCTGTTGCGTTTCTAGGTTCATACTGGTTTTGGGTTACAACAGAAAACACTGGATCACCTTCTTCAGGGAGATATAAACAAGAACATTTTCTAAGGAAATCTAAGGGGAGGAATTCACTGTAAATATTTTTTTCAAGACAAGAGAAATAAAATGTAACTCCCAGGCAAAGACACCACAACCAAGAGAGAAGTGAGAGAGAGGGTTGCACAATACAAAGACAATATTCTAACCATAACTAGATAAACTTTAATATCTTATCTAATTCTTTCAGAATCAGCTTGTCCAATCCAAGCACTATGTAATAGTATTGATATAATTAAGTGATGGCACTAACTCAAAATTCCTCTGCTATGAATAGGGAATAATTTTCCTGCTAGCTGACACGAAGTAATTAGCCTGTTAGTAGTGTAAGCAGAGTCTTAAAGAAACTGTGGCTGCTTTAAAAATAATCTTCAGTAATGACAATGTGGAGAAATTTAATTATTCAAACTCTCCATGAGGGCTGAGGAGCTTAACAACACAAACCATTCCGGAGATGTCACTAAGGGCCAAATCCTTTTGAGAACTTGGTAAACATCCTTTTACTTAATCCTCACAAGGAGGTAGATGACTATCATTACCCCTTCTTTATGGATGAGGAAATGGGGCTTGGTGAGGTGAGGTAACTTGCCCAGGGTCATAAACAGGGAAAGGAGTAGAGTTTAACCCAGGTCTATCAGACGCCAAGGGCGTCCCTGGTGGCTAGGTGGCAGAGAATCTGCCTGCCGATGCATGAGACGTGAGTTCGATCCCTGGGGTGGGAAGATCTCCTGGAAAGGAAATGACAAACCACTCCAGTATTCTTGTCTTGGAAATCCCATGGACAGAGGAGCCTGGTGGTCTACAGTCCACCCGCTGGGGTCTCAAAAGAGTCGGACACAACTTAGAGACTAAACAACAACAATCAGACTCCACATCCACATCCATTTAACCAAGAACCCCAGCTCTGGGGATTTACATATTATCCCCGCTGGAATTCCTGGGGACCTTGTTGAAAACGTGCGTTTCTAGTAAGCTATGCTCTCCAGAGTGAAACCCAGGAGCCTGAACTTTTGGCCACTTTCTCCTTTACTTCTGGCGAATGCGGAAATCTGAGAAAGACCGCACTCTGCTTCTGCCTCACAGTGCATGCCTGAGGCCACTTCAGCACTACGAGCAAGAGAGCAAGATGTAAAACCTGTAACAGCAGGAGGAGCTTCAGCAAAAGGTGCTACACAGGTTGCCGTCAGGAACCAGAATAACAGGCTTCCATGGGGGCTCAGGGGTAGAAACAGATATGGGTTTGATTCCTGGGTCAGGAATATATCCTGGACTGGGAAGTGGCAACCTGCTCCAGTATTCTTGCCTAGAGAATTCCATGGACAGAGGAGCCTGGTGGGCTATAGCCCATGAGGTCTCAAAAGAGTCAGACACAACTCAGCAACTAAGAACCAGAAGAGAAAAAGAATTTCTGGCACACTTCAATTATGGTTTCACTGTCAGGAAAAGAACTTTAAAAATTCAGTTTCATTCTGCCTCTATTCAGTACGAAAAGGGGTAAATAAAATTGTTCTACACCATTTATTGTACAAACCCCCCAGAGATTAAACAGGGAATGAATGAGTCAATGACAGAGCCACCCTGAACACAAAAAGAGGAAAGCTGATAATGTCAATGCTAAAACACATCATTTTAATTGGAAACTTCTAGCATGCAGCTTAGATTGTGCACGTCACATGAAAATGCTCTTAACTCTTTAATGTTTGTGTAAACTTGAGTGCGGCCCTCGGGGAAACTGAACTAAGGGGAAAGAGTGTGGCTCCAGAAGCTGACTGGAGATCAGGCTCAGCCAGGCTCTGCTGCTTACCAGCTACACCGCTTCAGCTACCTTACTCAGCTTCCAGTTTCCGCCTCCATAAGAGGGATGACATTCACAAGTTATCATCTGCTCCTATCCTCTCCGCTCTGATTGACCCCCATCCTGCGAAATCCCAGAGCCCAGCACCTTCTGAGAGGCTGCTGAGTGTACAGAAATCCACCGCCCCCCCTGTTCTGTTTCCTCTGTCGTGCCTTCAGCCCCACTGCCGTCAATCACGCTGACTGGCACTCCCGTGAGGCTCAGGATGCTCCCTGGGCTGACCCCGGTACCCACACTTGCTCTCCTTCCCCAAAGCTGGCCAGAGAAACACCACTTACAGGATCTCTCTTGTACACACCTCCTCCGTTCTGAACGTCTGCCCTCCTACTCACACGTTGACTCTGCTTGGGGACATCAAGCTCCTTGAAATCCCCCCAAGCGACAAGCATTCTCACACTTCACCTACCTGAGGTCACAGTCTTTCTCTCTGTTCCAAGTCTTGGTATTATTAGTTCCTCAACAGATATCTCAGCCCTACCACATGTTAAGGGCCGGGTGGCTGGGGTGGGGGGAGTCCTGAGACACAAAATAGGCAAAAATCTCTAAACAGGGAGTTTCAATTTAAGCAGAAAAGAGGGCAACAAGTCAACAAGCAGGCTAAGGTATCAATTTAAATTGTGCTAAGAGGCATGAAAGATAAAAGCAGGATGTCATATGAGAAATTTTTGTGGGCACAGAATACTTAATTCCGGTGAAGTGATCAGTGGCATTTTAGTGGAGTTATGAAGGACACAAAGGAACCAGCCACGCAGAGCGAGGTAGTGAAGAACATCTGGGATCAAGGGCACAACCAGGCCTCTCTGGAGACCTTTTCTTCCATGTGTCTTCCGCATCCTGTTCTGGTGGTCACACCCTGGGTGTTATCACAAGCAGCACGAACACTCCTCTGATTACTAACTGAAACCCACTATCCTTAACAACACGCGTTCCTTAGAGCTTGCTTGTTCACAGCTTCTATTGCATCCAGAACTCCAATGCACAGACCTGCATTCTCCACTGAGGCCTTCCTTCACTGTCTTCATCTCACTATCTAATCTGCAGTCTTCATTTCTTTCCTTGCCCAGTTTATAAACCCTTTCTTACACACATATTCAGTCCTTTGACTTGTCTTCCTCCCCTCAAATTCCTCTGGCAAAATCTCAGTCACTCGGCCTTTTCTGAGACTGTACACAAATTCTGTATTTGTGACAGCATTGCTAGACACACTCCAAGGAAGACCAGGAACAACACAAATTCAAGACTGCTCATTTCGCAGGGACCTGTCTACACTGCTCAGTGGCGCTCAATTCTGCAATAATTCCCTCCCCCCCTCTCTCTAATGACTAACATATTCTGTTTTCAATGTTTTTACCCTCTCTATCTAACCTCGGCTTTCACAATACCCTGCTATAGGGGCACTCCCTCCTATTCTTCTAACCATTCCTTCTTGGAATATTTTGTTATTTCCCCTTCTGACCCAAAGGCTGAAGATTTCTGCTGTGTGCACACTCAGCCGCTAAATCGTGTCTGACTCTTTGCAGCTCCGTGGACTATAACCTGGCAGGCTCCTCTGTCCATTGGATTTCCCAGACAAGAATACTGAGGTGGGTTGCCATTTCCGTCTCCAGGGGATCTTCCTGGACTAGGGAATTAACCGCAGATTCTTTGCCACTGAGCCACCTGGAAACGGCCGCTTGCCCTCATTGTTCGGTTTCTCCCAGGTGGCTTTGTCTATTCCATGACTTTAAACACCATCCTATGCTAGTAACCCTAGTTTGAAGACCACCATCTTAGTCTGAAGCACCATCACCTGCTGGTATTACTATAATGGCTCCTAACTGGTTTTTCTACTCACAGTAGTGCAATCCACAGAGGAACCAGAGTGACTGTTTTGAGGTGTGAATCAGATTGTGTCATTCTCTCCCTTAAAACCCTTCAACAGATTTCCATGACTCTCAGAACAAAAGCCTAATACACGGCTTCTGTCTGTGTTTTCTGCGGCTGCTGTAACCAAGTACAGTAACTTTGGAGCCGTAAAACGACAGAAATTTATCCTCTCACAGGTGTGGAGGCCGGAAATCCAAAATCCAAGTGTTGGCAGGACCACACTCCCTCTAAAGGCTCTAGAGGTTTCATTTCTTGCCTTTTCCAGACTCTGGGGCCTTCAGGATCTCCTTGGCTGGTGGCTCTATCATCGCAATTTCTACCTCTGGTTTCATGTGACCTTCTCCTCTTATCTCTCCGTATGTCTCATTTAGGGCCCACCCAGGTAGCTCAGGAGGAGCTCTGCTCAAATCCTGCAAAAACCTTTTCTTTCCAATGAAGTCACACTTATGGGTTCCAGGCATTAAGACAGGGACACATCTTCGGGAGGGTCACCGTTTAACCTGCTGCAGCCTCCAAAGACTCAGTGAGCTGCTTCTGCCTCCCCTGCAGCTACACCTCTCGAAGCTTTCTTCACCTCCTGAAGCTTTCTCCACCTCCCAAAGCCTGTTGTTTATAGGCTCTACCCATCCGGGCTTCTTTTATCTCCTTGATCAAGGACAAGCTCTTTCCCACTTGGAATTTTTGCTTATGCTAATCTCTCTCCAGGCCTCCTTGGTGGCTCAGTGGTAAAGAATCCGCCTGCCAATGCAGGAGATGCCGGTTTGATAGCTGGGTTGGGAAGATTCCCTGGAGAAGGAAATGGCAAACCACTCCAGTATTCTTGCCTGGGAAATCCTATGGACAGAGGGCAGGCCACAGTCCACAGGGTCGCAGAAGAGTTGGACACAACTTAGTGACTAAACAACAACAAATTCTGCCTCTAGTCTTTGCCTAGCTAGCTCCTCCTTCAGGTCTTGAGTTGAATCTAACACAGAGAGAAGTGTTCTTTGACCCCCATAAACTTAAGTATATTGCCCCAGTTTCCATCCTTCAAAGAACCCTGTTCCTTTTCTTCACCACAAGTTGTATCTGCACATGATCTGTGCTTATGTGTTCCTATCTGCGTCTATCACTGGACCGTGAATTCTTCATACGACTGTAAGAAGCACATCTGTTTTGCATACTTCTGTATGAACACCCAAGCATAGGATAGCACCTGACAAACAGCAGAACTAAATTAAGGGAAAAGAAAAAAGTAAGTAGAATACCTCCTATTCCTTTCTGAAAGAGGAGCAGATAAGTATAAATAAATGAGTTAGAATGATCATCAGGCAGTGGAGGACACAGCTGGCCCGCAGGAGACATCCTTGCCCAGCCAGCCTAGAAATGATCAAGCTGGGCAAAAAAGGAAAAGCAGGACCCGACTGCTAGAGCAAGGACTTCTCTAGTCTCCAGTTCTGCCACAGACAGCTATATACTCTGTCTGGAACTCACTTCACTTTTCATAATAATCTCTACTTCCTGTTCAAAAGGATTGATGGAAGTTTTTCTGAACTTTTAGGGAAAAAACTCCAATGCAAACTAATTTTTACCTGTAGCCCAATTCTAAGCTAGGAGGTGCACAGATTTATCTAACTTCCTTAATTATGCTGAATTACAGCATGACTCAAGCATTAACAACAAATACCGCTGGGCTGGTTTAAAGTCTAGCATGCAGGAGGGGCTTCCCTCATAGCTCAGTCGGTAAAGAATCTGCCTGCAGTGCAGGAGACCCGGATTTGATACCTGGGTCAGGAAGATCCTCTGGAGAAGGAAATGGCAACCCACTCCAGTTTTCTTGCCTGGAGAATCCCACAGACAGAGGAGCCTGGCAGGCTATAGTCCATGCGGTTGCAAGAGTCAGACACGACTTAGCGACTAAACCACCATCCACCAAAGGACAGAGAAAAGAGCAGTCTTTTCTGAGACACGTGAAATTCCCCAGCCACTTTTTCTCCCCTAAAGTTTTGTTTTTTCCTGAGATACAATTCATATACCACAAATTTATCCTTTTAAAGTGTATGATTCAGTGTTTTGTTCAAAGTTGTACAACCATGGTCACCATCTAATTTCAGAACATTCTCACCACCACCATCACACTCTCCAAAAAATCCACCTTCACGAGCAATCAGTCTCTATTCCTGCCTCCTCCAGGCCCTGGCAACCACTAATGTTCTAACTTTAAGAATTTTCCAGTCTTTTTTTTTTAATGTTAATGAAACTGAAACACAGAGAGATGAAATGATTTGCATAGGGTTGCAGCCACTAGAAACTTATCAGCAAGATTAGTATCACTTCTTACTAGGAAGATCACAACACACATGTTTAGGGTAAGTTTTTAAACTATACATAAAAGAAAAAAAATCCCCAAAAGATCAGTGAAAATATATTTAGCTTGACTATGTGCACACATGCTTAGTCATGTCTGACTCTTTGTGACCTTATGGACTGTAGTCCTCCAAGCTCTTCTGTCCTTGGCATTCTCCAGGCAAGAATACTGGAGCGAGTTGCCATTTCCTCCTCCAGGGGATCTTTCTGATCCAGGGATCGAACCTTGTATACTGTGTCTCCTGCGCTGACGGGCAAATTCTTTACCATGAGCCTCCTGGGAAGCCAGCTTGACTACACGTATCTTAAATAAGGCTGCCAGACACCTGAAATACAAGGCAGAGTCCCGAGGCTGGTGATGCTCAGGCAGTGTCACGCCAGGGATCAGCAGGAGTGGAGGGTGTTTGGCCAGGATTACTAAAAGAGGAAGAAAGACACTACTGGTGGACAGAATTGTGCTTAGGGACAGGGTAATATAGACAGAAGGTTGAGGGAAGTGTGACGCTATGCAGTTTACAGGACAGACATGTTTCTTTTTGGCCCAGGGTTTTTAATGTTGTGTTAATGTGCCCACGTGTCCACTTGCTTCCTTTTATAGTGCTCCCAATTTGTCTTGGAGATTTCTGATCATTGCCAGTTTGTTTATGAGTAGTTAATGCATAAGACTTCCCTGGTGGCTCAGGAAGTAAAGTGTCTGCCTACAACTCGGGAGACCTGAGTTCAGTCCCTGGGTGGGGAAGATCCTCTGGAGAAGACAATAGCACCCCACTCCAGTATTCTTGTCTGGAAAATCCCATGGTTGGAGGAGCCTGGTAGGCTACAGTCCATGGGGTCACAAAGAGTTGGACACGACTGAGCAACTTCACTTTACTTTAGTGCATGAACAGTGTTAGAACCACTACAGAATCCTTGCCACTTAATGACACTTCGCAAAATAATACATGGAATTCAACTTTTTAAATATTCTGTCTGCATTTGTCAAATAAGTAAAATGATAACAAGTTTACCTTACTCCTATTACCAGCTGTAAATGTGTACGTAGAAAGAGTGATCCCAGACTAAAACCATCAGAATCTATTTGCAAAAATAATTAGGCATATGTTTTATTTTACATGTCTTAACCAATATTGCAAATATCATTAACAAAAGGAAAAAAGGACAGAAATCGCTCATCATACACCAAAAAATTCATTGTTCAAAAGAGATTAATCTGAATCTCAACATTCTTTGTGCTCATTTAATATTATTAAAACATCAATTCAAAAGGACAAACAAGTCAAAACTAAGTATTTTATTAACTAAAATTGAGACCCTAAATCAACTACACAACTGAAAAATAACCTACCATCAACCTAGAAAAGTTTTATTTGCTGACATATAATGAATACTCAAGAGCCTACTACTGGGTACATAGACAAATTTTCTTTTACAAACAAGTTATTTTGAGTTATAGAGACTCTGTAGATGACTAGATTATCATTGTTTCTAAACTGCTGCTAAAAATGACTGTTTATAGAGTCAACCTATTCACAGAATTGAACACTAAATAACATCAGTTCAGTTCAGTCGCCAATGATCATTTAAAGTTGAAATTCTTGTCTACCAAATTTTTATAACACTTTTTAAGCATATAAACTAACTTAAAAGATCTGTTAATTATATACAGCAAAAGAGCTTTGGTATCAATAAATTAGAAGTAAGAAATCAAATATACCTTATAGTTTGACAATGTGTTTTAGGAATTAAATTGGAAATGCCTACATATGAAAATGTAAAAGTTTCATTCTTTTATTACCTACATTATTATGAAGAATGAACCACCTGCTTATTCTGAATTACTGATATAAATAAAACATGAGCCTAAAATTTCTTCCAAAAAGATGAATGGGTTACACCCTGCAATTTAGGCAAAAAGTAAATAAAGAATTCAGTGCTTTACTTTTCAATGCTCTCTTTTTCTTTTGATGAGAGCAGAAAGATTCTAGGATAAAAATAATTCCAATAAATACATCTAGAATACATCAATCTTAGCACTCCCATCTGATATGGGGCTAAGAAGAACAACCACCTGCCAATGCAGGAGACACAGGTTCAATCCCTGGGTTGGGAAGAGCCCTGGAGAAGGAAAAGGCAACCCACTCCAGTATTCTTGCCTGGGAAATCCCATGGGCAGAGGAGCCTGAAGGGCTACAGTCCATGGGGTCACAAAGAGTCGGATATGACTAAGCGACTGAGCATTTTGGAAGAAAGTAAATAAAGAATTCAGTGCTTTACTTTTCAATGCTCTCTTTTTCTTTTGATGAGAGCAGAAAGATTCTAGGATAAAAATAATTCCAATAAATACATCTAGAATACATCAATCTTAGCACTCCCATCTGATATGGGGCTAAGAAGAACAACCACCTGCCAATGCAGGAGACACAGGTTCAATCCCTGGGTTGGGAAGAGCCCTGGAGAAGGAAAAGGCAACCCACTCCAGTATTCTTGCCTGGGAAATCCCATGGGCAGAGGAGCCTGAAGGGCTACAGTCCATGGGGTCACAAAGAGTCGGATATGACTAAGCGACTGAGCATGCAAGAAGAACAAACAAAAATAAATAAAAAGAGAAAAGTGATTTTTAAAAACCAAAAGGCAGATTGAGTAAGGGGTGAGGGTGGGTTTAGTGGAATATCTGCTGCCAATGAACGAATTCAGAGCACTATTACAAATTCTTCCCAAATTGCACCCAAGGTCATGCAACCAGCACATAGAATCTCAACAATTCTTTGCTACATAACATATGGACAATTATTAACACATTTTTACTTTACAAAACAGAAGAGAAACAAAATATACAAAGCAATATTACTGTTTGAAAAGGTTATTCTAAAAACTTTTGTTAAATTTAGGTTTTGCCAAGTTCCTACTCTCCAAGTAGTCAAATAGACACCAAAAACAACTTCTGAGTACTGTGGACTGATCCTTTATGGAGCATGCATTTTTCACAAATCTACAGCAAAATGAACTAGTTAAGATTTAATTCTGAATTCAGCCTGTGATTGATTTCTGTATATAAATTGGAATAAAAACAGTAAAAGTAACTTTTTGAAAATATGTTTACTTCTCACACAAATTAGTTTAGAAAACGTTAATAGTCTTAACCCAAAAGATTCATTTCAAAGTTTGAAAGATCAAAGAATAAAAAACAAAACTGGTTCAGCAATTTCCAAAATAAAATGAATACAAACACTGGCCACAACTTTCCACTCAATCCAAAATAAACCACTTCAGCTGAACTCAGCTCACTTAATTTTCAAAAAAAAACATTTCTTTTTCCCAGCTTCATACCTGGAATAAACGTTTCTCAGCAACTTATCTACATTAGCAGGGAGGAGATAAAAGTGTTGTAGAGATTGCACAGTCACTGAATGTACAAGCAGGACATTCTAGAGCAGGAGGGAATCTTCAAGACCTGCTCCAGCACCCATGTTTTACAGATGAGAAACTGAGGCCCAAAATGAGTCATTTAATCAAATGACTTGACCAAAGCCACATTGTTTGGCTGAGCCATTCACTCAGCCAGTCATTCATTCAGCCATAATTACTGACAGCTATCTAGGCACCAGGCCTGGGACTCCATGCAGAAAAGAAGCTGGAAGGCCCCATCTACCATTGCAGAGGTTATCCTTCCCCTTGGAAAATCTTAAGATCAACTCTTAAAAGTCCTCATCAGCAAGAACTCTGTAGGAATTGCACTGACTTTGTCAAACAGGTCTCACTTTGTTTCACAAGTTTCAGTAAACACAGTTGGCCTCTACTGTGTTTATTTTAGGCGATTATTAAGTGTTTACTTTAAGTGATTAAGCATTAACAAAGAGAAGCACAGTATTCTGAATGTTTCTTTCTGATACATTCAAAGTTTAAGGAAGTGCAATCAGAAAATACCCCATATACACAAACAAGTTCACAGAGAGGACAGCTTACAAAATCAGAGCGATCTGAGGTATCAACATAGAGCAGTTAAGTCTAATAGCTCAATCCCCTCAATTCCACAAAGTGTGGAATGTAAATGGTTCCCATTTCATTCAGATGTGGGTATATTTTTCTGAGATGTCTGTCTGTTAGGAAGACCTCTAAACTCAATTCCAATTCACATCCAGTGACAATATAACTAAACCAGGACTTTCTCCTGAAGAGTAACTTTCCTTGATTTCTATTTGAGTAATAGAAAATTAGAATAAAACTAATTAAAACCTAAAATTTCACATGCTGACTAAAGGAAATTCAAATTCTATGTACAACAATAATAGCAACAGCTTGAACTGCACATTTCTGAGTATTTTTTTCTTTTTAATGAGATGTGCAGTGAACTTACCCATCAACATAAATCATCCCTCATTTTGCTTGGACTTTTATATTCTTTAATATTAAGTCTGGCACTTAAATGTTTTGTGTATCTCAAGTCACAGTTGAGTCAACTTCTTTAAGAAGTAAGAGAATATATTGACAAAGCTCTTAAATAAAACAATCCCAAAATAAGGCACTTTGAAATATTAAACAACAGCTCTCTGTTTACCCAGTTTCAGTGTTTTTTTTTTTTTTTTTTTTAACCAAAACGCTCTGCCGATTTTACAGAGCTCTTACAGATGACCACTGGGTGAATGTTGATGAAATAAATCTTCACTGAGGCTCTCCGAAGGCTGACTCCCCTGAAGCTACTGTCAGTTCAGGACCAAAGTACTGTTATGCTCATCTATGTCTCAAATTTCCAGATTTGATTTTTATCCAGAGCATCACAAGTTCTCATCTGAACATCGGGCCGGCCCTCGGGTGTCCGGTAAGCACTAAGACACAGTCCTGAGTGGGGATGAAAAATGGTTCCATCTTCTTTAAAATGCCAAATAATGTTTGCTGGGATAGGAAACCCATCTTTGGGACAATTTTGCATTCCCACATGCTTTTTTAGCTCGGGAACTTCTGCACATAACTCCGTCACCGAATTAAACCTTATTTCTTTGTTGGAGGTATATTCAAAGAATTGATTGCCTCCTTGACCGTGGCATCCAAACAGGGAAAGGTTAGCACTTGTGGGGTTGTTGTCAGGAGCATTATAATCTAAACATTCAGAAGAGATCCCAATACTGCGAATAGCTCCGTGCCAGCCTGGCCTATCCTCTGGAACGTGCAAAGTAGAAAACACATTTTTCAAATACCAGTCAAAGCTCTTGCACCTCAGCCTTTCCCGTAGTAATTTTCTTTCAGAAATATCGCCATAAGCTTCTTTCCTTGCTGGAGGGTTTCGGTTGTAGAAATGCTCTTTGTACTCGTCCATCCAGACTTCCGCTGCCCGAGCAGTATTCTGCAGGAAATTGGGCCGAGCATACGGTGCCCGCTTAGGGAATACGTGGCCCACGTGGGAACATGGGTGGATCTCCAGTTTACCTCCACACTGCCACACCCTAAAAGACAGCTCCAGGTTTTCCCCTCCCCACACTTCCATCCCAGTGTCGTAAGTTCCAAGGTACTGAAAATACTTCTTGCTGACTGCAAACAGTCCTCCGGCCATGGTGGGCGATCTGAATGGTTCAATTCTCGATTTACGCCTGTCCCTTTCATGTTTGGGGACAGAATGCCACTGGAATGTTAGACGCCAGTCGAACCCACCATCATGGGTTCCCCAGTCTGCATATACAGCTCCAGGTTTTCCCCTCCCCACACTTCCATCCCAGTGTCGTAAGTTCCAAGGTACTGAAAATACTTCTTGCTGACTGCAAACAGTCCTCCGGCCATGGTGGGCGATCTGAATGGTTCAATTCTCGACTTACGCCTGTCCCTTTCATGTTTGGGGACAGAATGCCACTGGAATGTTAGACGCCAGTCGAACCCACCAATCATGGGTTCCCCAGTCTGCATATAGAATTCAAAAGTATTCCAGTCGATGGTGTCTATAACAGGACAAATGACCACTGTTTCATCCTTATGAATCCTTTCCAAAAGTGGCTCCAGCCAACCAGTATTGCACTCACAGTGACAATCCAGGAAAGTCAGGACATCGCCAGTGGCAAAAGTGGCCCCAATCAGACGGGCCCGCACCAGCCCTTCCCGCTTGTTTGTTCTAATCAGGCGGACTCTATCCAGATTGCTGACGTAAGCTTCAAGCTGTGTCTTCAAATATACTCTGTCGCTCAGGTCATCGACTAAGATGATCTCCTTCAGAAGGACCGCGGGAGAAGTTTCTAAAACACTGTGGATGGTGCGAAGTAAAGTCGACCAGGCTTCGTTATAGAAAGCGATGATGACAGAAGTGGTGGGAAGTCTCCTGTAGTCAAACTTCCTGGACTTGCACTCATACATTCTTTTATCCTCTATGTGGCGGTGCAGGGAAATCCTGTCACTGAGGTAAATGTTAATGGCATATCTCTCAATGAGTTCCTCTTGCTGCTTCAGTTCACTCTCGCTGAGCTGGAGTTTGCTGGCTTTGCCCCACTCCCCGAGGGCATGGGAATCTGGAGGGGGCTTCTCATACAGCGGTCGAGACAAATCCACTGCTTTCTTCCCCGGCTCTGAGAGCTGTCTTGACCCCGGTTCCCGGGCACCGCCGGCGCGTACGGAGGCATGGAAAGTGGAGACGGAGAGTTCCACCAGGAGGTAGGCCACTGTTAGGAGCGCCAGCAGCAGGCAGCTTTTGCGTGCCCACGTCCACCTTGCGGCCATCCGGATCTTCATGGCTGGGGCGCGGACGCGGCCACCAGAGTCACCGCGCGCAGGGGAAGGGCTGCGGGACCCGCCGCTTGAGCTCCGGGCTCAGGTAGGAGCGAACTTCCGAGCACGTCCCTCTTTTCATGCAGGCGTTCGGCTCCTCGGCAGCCGCGGGGGCTTCCTGGGGGTCACCTGGGACCTCCGCGGGGCTCGGCCTCCGGTGCAGCCCCAACTCCTCTCTCCCCACTTCCTCCTGCCTGCTTCACAACTTTTCACAAACTCTGCAGCCAACAACACCCCACCCTCCCCGGGCCGAGGACAAACCCCTCCCCTTCCCTCTTCCTCCCCCTGGTGGCGAGTCCGCGCCAGTGGTCGGCCAGGCCCGGGCCCAGGCCTGTGGGCGACTCTGCGGGGCCGGGGGCGGGAGCACCAAGCTGACCCCGGACTCGGGTCCACTCCCGCTCCGACTGCATCTCGGCCGCTCTCCACACGATCCCACCCATATAGGTCCTCAGTCGTGATGCTCCCGGGGACCCAGCGTGGAAGGGCGGCAATCCTACCGATTGAGCGTCTCATCACAAAAAAAGGAAAAAAAGAAAGAAAACTTACCAAGTTGTTTGCCATTGGGGCTAAAGTCCACGGAGGTGATCGCAGCTTTGTGGCCCTTAAAGTAACGCTCCAGAACCGGGTCCTCCTGGAAAGGAAAGTTGTCAAGTTTTGAAAGCAGGTGCAGACCTCGAATGTGACGGGGTCGGAGAGGAGCGCGGTCCCCTCCTGCGGGAGCCGGCCCGGGAACCGCCACATCGGTGGAGGGTTGTTGGGGAGCAGCAGCACCCGGAACGAGCACGCGCGGCCGCAGCTAACTGGGGTGTACGCCGAGCACCAGCCTCCCTCCGCAGAGCCAGCAGAATCCCCGCTCGCGCGGCCCAGAAGCGGGCGACCGCCGGAGACCACCTGGGCAGAGCGACCGAAATGCACGTTCCGGGGCCCCGCCCGCAGGCTCGCGGTCACAGGTGCGAGGCGGAGCCCCCAGGCTTCGGTACTTTTCAAAAACCTCTCAGGTGATTCTGACGCAGGCGCTCTACGGAAACCCTAAGAGAATTCTGGGGGGACCATGGGGCCGCCGGGGCGGTCGGAGCTCGGGGAGGAGCGTCCGGGGCTCCGCCAGAGCCGGCGCTCCTGGTGCCCGGGGGGCAAGGGATGAGTCAAGGGCGCCCCGGGGCGAGGGGCGCGGAGCTTGCGGGTCGGGACTCGGCCGAGGACTCCTGCCTCCATGCCCCGCCAGGTGCGGGTGTAGCCCCGACCTGGCTCCCCAACCCGCGGGACCGCCTCCAGGGAGGCGCGCCGCAGCCCGTCCTTACCGGGGAGGAGGCCATGGGGGAGCGCTCAGCTCCCGGCTCCTGCCAGCAGGGGGAACCGGGGGGAGGGAGGGGGCGGGGGGGGAAGGGGGACCGTGCGGTGGCCGGAACCGTCCGCCCGGAGCGGCAGCGCCTCCCGGTCTCTACAACAACGGCGCCCCAGTCAAACCCCGCGCTCCAGGCGTGGCCAGCCGAGCCCCGAGGCTGAGCCCGCGCCGCGAAAAGCCGGACATCCGCGACCTGGCAAGCCGGACGCCCGGGGATCAGGTGTCGCCACACATCAAAGCCAACGTTTGCTAACACCTGAACTCCCCCCGGCTTGATACCAGAAGGAGGGTAGTAACCGAGATAGGTAGGAGACCGATGGTTGGGATAGGGTAAGGAACCTGTGATCGATGCAATCAGAATTCTATTACGCGTTAAAGAGACAGCGCGCGCGAATTTGAAGCGGGTCCCGCACAGCCAGTTTTTTGATTCGGAAGAGAGTTTGATCTGAAATGAGGCGGCTTGCTATTTATTAATATACACAAAAGAAGTAAATCTCTGGAGGACACACTTGAATTTATTTAATCGCTATTTTTCACATACGCCCAGCGTGTTATAAATGTAGATGCTGGATAAACGTGATGAATGAATGAACGGATGTTTTCCATCCACTTAAGGTTTTTCTGCTGTGTTTCTGTTTCAATCTCGTTTGCCTGTGCTTTAGAGCTGCAAATTGATACAGTAACATATTTAAGGTCTTTAGGAAGACTTAGCAACATATTTTTTGTTCTGTTTAAATTATCCGGCCACATGCTAACTGTAGCCATTGCTGCAGTAGACTTTCCTACAAAGAATATCATTTGAGCTTCAGCAACACTGCGAAGTTGATAGGAAATGTTGCCGATGTTTAGAGATTATAAACTTGATTCTTAGACATTTTGATTTAATTATCAAAGGTTACACAAAGACAGCTCTTCCAGTTCCAAGTCCGTATCCTTTTTTACCCTGTTACAAAGCTTGAAGGACTCAGCTGAAAGTTACATATAGCATAAAGATTCTTGGCAGCAAAAGATGGGATGATAGACCACAGCTGGTAACATACACTGTCTAAACAAATAAAAGGCATACTACACTATTACAGATTTTCTAACTCGTTGAATTTAGTTGTAATGAATACTGTACATAGCAATCAAGCAAATTTAGACTGAAATATTAGTTCAAGTATATGTTTATTGAATATCTCCAGGATATTTGGCAGTGAGGGATACAAAAGTGACTGAGATATTTTCCCTGCCTTTGAGAACTCAACAGTCTAGGTTTCTGAGTTTCATGGTTTAGCATGCATAATGATGGTGTTAGGGGATCTCAGTCTCAAAGATGCTGATTCAGCATATATAAAGTGGAATCAAGGACCCTACAGATGTATTAATAATAAGCCTCTTAGGTGATTGCCTTGGGAGTCTCAGCTGTGTACATTGAGAAACATCACTCTAGTCTAGGAGGTGATGTGTCAAGACTGTTGATACTAGCAACTTATCAGCAAACTTCGGCAGGACTCTAAGCTTTGCTACTTATTCCCAGTCCAGGTTTGACTTTAAAAGAAAAAAAAAAAAAAGACCAACATATTAAAAAAAATAATGCTGGATACTTGTGGGAACGTAAAAGGAAATATAGCACTGTGGAAACAGTTGGTAGTTCCAAAAAATTTAACCTTGAGGTATATACCCAAGTGTATTAAAAACAGGGACTGGAACAGATACTTGTACACCAATATTCATAGCAGTATTATTCACAATAACAAATAACTGGAAGCAACTCATGTATCCAACAGATAAATCAATAAGTAAAATGTGATACATACAATGCACTGTTACTCAGTCATAAAAAGGAATGAAATTCTGATACATGCTGCAGCATGCTATGTGGTGCATAGTCCGATCAATCGTGTCCAGCTTTTTTTGACCCCATGGACTGTAGCCCGCCAGGCTCCTTTGTCCTTGGGGATTCTCCAGGCAAGAATACTGGAGGGGGTTGCCACGCCTTCCCTCTAGGGGATCTTCCCCTCCCAGAGATCGAACCCAGGTCTCCCACATTGCAGGTGGATTCTTTACCATCTGAGCCACCAGGGAAGCCTGCTCCAGCATGGGTGAACCTTAAAACATTCTGTTAAGTGAACAGGCCAAACACAGAAGAACATATATAGTATGATTCCACCTAGTGAGGCACCTCAAATATGTGGATTCATGCAGACAGACAGTAGAATGGAGGTTCGTAGAATGGACTGGGGATAAGGAAGAATGGAAAGTCATTGTTTAACAGATGCAGAGTTTCTGTTTGAAGTGATGAAGTTCTGGCAACAGTGGTGATTGTTACAAAATGTTGTGAATATACTTAATGCCATCGAACTGTACACTTAAAATAGTTAAAATGGTAATACTTATCTGACTACAATAAAAATAAATAATAAAATACATAATAATGCTGAAAACTCTGAGGACCTCAAATTTCTCACAGTCAAGATATATCTAATACTGGGTTCAGCAGATTAACAGAAAAAGTTGGAGATGTATAAACTAGCTCAAAAAAAGAGAGAGACATTTTTTAGGTATGGATTTTTCTTTAAATCTTTTAGTTAAAAGAGATTCCCAGGTGACAGGCTACTCTGGCGGCTTAGGGGTAAAGAATCCAGCTGCGAATGCCAGAGACGTAAGTTTGATCCCTGATCCGGGAAGGTCCCACATGCTGTGGAGCAACTTAGCCCATGTGGCACAACTACTGAGCTTGTGCTCTGGAGCCCGGGAGTCATGTCTACTGAAGTCACGTGCGCCCTAGAGCCCCTGCTCCGAAACAAGAGAAGCCACCGCGATGACTAGCCCCGCACCCCCTGGCTGGAGAGTAGCCCCTGCTTGCCGCAGCTACGGAAAAGCCCACGCAGCAGCGGAGACCCAGCACAGCCAAAACTAAATTAAAAAAATACTTTCCCAGGTGATGCAGTTGGTAAAGAATCCCCCTGCCAATGGAGGAGACTGAAGTGATGCATGTTCAATCCCTGGATCAGGAATATCCACTAGAGGAGAAAAAGGCAACCCACTGTAGTATTATCGCCTGGAAAACCCCATGGACAGGAGCCTGGTGGGCTACCGTCCATAGGGTGGCAAAGAGTCAGTCATGACTGAGCATGCAACTTGGTTAAAAAGAAATTTAACTTTTTCCCAATTATCAAAAAATAAATATGAATAGAAAAAATCACAGATTGTCCCATCACTTAAAAGCTGCTTTAAACGTTTTTAGTCAAGTAACTATGGTGGCTCAGAGGTTAAAGCATCTGCCTCCAATGCGGGAGACCCAGGTTCCATCCCTGGGTCGGGAAGATCCCCTGGAGAAGGAAATGGCAATCCACTCCAGTATTCTTGCCTGGAGAATTCCATGGACAGAGAAGCCTAGTAGGTTACAGTCCACGGGTGGCAGAGTCGGACACGACTGAGCGACTTCACCTTATGATAGGCTCACCACATGCCAGGTACTCTTCTAAGTACCTTAAAATTTTTGACAAATCTTGTAAGAATCTGTTCAGTTCAGTTCAGTCGTAGTCGTGTCCGACTCTTTGTAACCCCATGAATCGCAGCAGGCCAGGCCTCCCTGTCCATCACCAGCTCCCGGAGTTCACTCAAACTCATGCCCATCGAGTCAGTGATGCCATCCAGCCATCTCATCCTCTGTCATCCCCTTCTCCTCCTGCCCCCAACCCCTCCCAGCATCAGAGTCTTTTCCAATGAGTCAACTCTTCGCATGAGGTGGCCAAAGTATTGGAGTTTCAGCTTTAGCATCATTCCTTCCAAAGAGCACCCAGGACTGGTCTCTTTAGAATGGAGTGGTTAGATAATATTAATTTTTTTCTTCTAGTTTTGTTGAGATATAACTGAATCACAGCACTGTATAAGATTAGGGCATACAACATAATGAGTTGACTTTCATACATGATGAAATGATTACCACAGTAAGTTTAGTGAACATCCATCATCTCATATAGATACAACATTTAAAAAAATTTGTTTTCCTTGTGATGAGAACTCTTAGGATTTACTGGGGCGCGGAGCTTGCGGGTCGGGACTCGGCCGAGGACTCCTGCCTCCATGCCCCGCCAGGTGCGGGTGTAGCCCCGACCTGGCTCCCCAACCCGCGGGACCGCCTCCAGGGAGGCGCGCCGCAGCCCGTCCTTACCGGGGAGGAGGCCATGGGGGAGCGCTCAGCTCCCGGCTCCTGCCAGCAGGGGGAACCGGGGGGAGGGAGGGGGCGGGGTGGGAAGGGGGACCGTGCGGTGGCCGGAACCGTCCGCCCGGAGCGGCAGCGCCTCCCGGTCTCTACAACAACGGCGCCCCAGTCAAACCCCGCGCTCCAGGCGTGGCCAGCCGAGCCCCGAGGCTGAGCCCGCGCCGCGAAAAGCCGGACATCCGCGACCTGGCAAGCCGGACGCCCGGGGATCAGGTGTCGCCACACATCAAAGCCAACGTTTGCTAACACCTGAACTCCCCCCGGCTTGATACCAGAAGGAGGGTAGTAACCGAGATAGGTAGGAGACCGATGGTTGGGATAGGGTAAGGAACCTGTGATCGATGCAATCAGAATTCTATTACGCGTTAAAGAGACAGCGCGCGCGAATTTGAAGCGGGTCCCGCACAGCCAGTTTTTTGATTCGGAAGAGAGTTTGATCTGAAATGAGGCGGCTTGCTATTTATTAATATACACAAAAGAAGTAAATCTCTGGAGGACACACTTGAATTTATTTAATCGCTATTTTCACATACGCCCAGCGTGTTATAAATGTAGATGCTGGATAAACGTGATGAATGAATGAACGGATGTTTTCCATCCACTTAAGGTTTTTCTGCTGTGTTTCTGTTTCAATCTCGTTTGCCTGTGCTTTAGAGCTGCAAATTGATACAGTAACATATTTAAGGTCTTTAGGAAGACTTAGCAACATATTTTTTGTTCTGTTTAAATTATCCGGCCACATGCTAACTGTAGCCATTGCTGCAGTAGACTTTCCTACAAAGAATATCATTTGAGCTTCAGCAACACTGCGAAGTTGATAGGAAATGTTGCCGATGTTTAGAGATTATAAACTTGATTCTTAGACATTTTGATTTAATTATCAAAGGTTACACAAAGACAGCTCTTCCAGTTCCAAGTCCGTATCCTTTTTTACCCTGTTACAAAGCTTGAAGGACTCAGCTGAAAGTTACATATAGCATAAAGATTCTTGGCAGCAAAAGATGGGATGATAGACCACAGCTGGTAACATACACTGTCTAAACAAATAAAAGGCATACTACACTATTACAGATTTTCTAACTCGTTGAATTTAGTTGTAATGAATACTGTACATAGCAATCAAGCAAATTTAGACTGAAATATTAGTTCAAGTATATGTTTATTGAATATCTCCAGGATATTTGGCAGTGAGGGATACAAAAGTGACTGAGATATTTTCCCTGCCTTTGAGAACTCAACAGTCTAGGTTTCTGAGTTTCATGGTTTAGCATGCATAATGATGGTGTTAGGGGATCTCAGTCTCAAAGATGCTGATTCAGCATATATAAAGTGGAATCAAGGACCCTACAGATGTATTAATAATAAGCCTCTTAGGTGATTGCCTTGGGAGTCTCAGCTGTGTACATTGAGAAACATCACTCTAGTCTAGGAGGTGATGTGTCAAGACTGTTGATACTAGCAACTTATCAGCAAACTTCGGCAGGACTCTAAGCTTTGCTACTTATTCCCAGTCCAGGTTTGACTTTAAAAAAAAAAAAAAAAAAAAGACCAACATATTAAAAAAAATAATGCTGGATACTTGTGGGAACGTAAAAGGAAATATAGCACTGTGGAAACAGTTGGTAGTTCCAAAAAATTTAACCTTGAGGTATATACCCAAGTGTATTAAAAACAGGGACTGGAACAGATACTTGTACACCAATATTCATAGCAGTATTATTCACAATAACAAATAACTGGAAGCAACTCATGTATCCAACAGATAAATCAATAAGTAAAATGTGATACATACAATGCACTGTTACTCAGTCATAAAAAGGAATGAAATTCTGATACATGCTGCAGCATGCTATGTGGTGCATAGTCCGATCAATCGTGTCCAGCTTTTTTTGACCCCATGGACTGTAGCCCGCCAGGCTCCTTTGTCCTTGGGGATTCTCCAGGCAAGAATACTGGAGGGGGTTGCCACGCCTTCCCTCTAGGGGATCTTCCCCTCCCAGAGATCGAACCCAGGTCTCCCACATTGCAGGTGGATTCTTTACCATCTGAGCCACCAGGGAAGCCTGCTCCAGCATGGGTGAACCTTAAAACATTCTGTTAAGTGAACAGGCCAAACACAGAAGAACATATATAGTATGATTCCACCTAGTGAGGCACCTCAAATATGTGGATTCATGCAGACAGACAGTAGAATGGAGGTTCGTAGAATGGACTGGGGATAAGGAAGAATGGAAAGTCATTGTTTAACAGATGCAGAGTTTCTGTTTGAAGTGATGAAGTTCTGGCAACAGTGGTGATTGTTACAAAATGTTGTGAATATACTTAATGCCATCGAACTGTACACTTAAAATAGTTAAAATGGTAATACTTATCTGACTACAATAAAAATAAATAATAAAATACATAATAATGCTGAAAACTCTGAGGACCTCAAAATTTCTCACAGTCAAGATATATCTAATACTGGGTTCAGCAGATTAACAGAAAAAGTTGGAGATGTATAAACTAGCTCAAAAAAAGAGAGAGACATTTTTTAGGTATGGATTTTTCTTTAAATCTTTTAGTTAAAAGAGATTCCCAGGTGACAGGCTACTCTGGCGGCTTAGGGGTAAAGAATCCAGCTGCGAATGCCAGAGACGTAAGTTTGATCCCTGATCCGGGAAGGTCCCACATGCTGTGGAGCAACTTAGCCCATGTGGCACAACTACTGAGCTTGTGCTCTGGAGCCCGGGAGTCATGTCTACTGAAGTCACGTGCGCCCTAGAGCCCCTGCTCCGAAACAAGAGAAGCCACCGCGATGACTAGCCCCGCACCCCCTGGCTGGAGAGTAGCCCCTGCTTGCCGCAGCTACGGAAAAGCCCACGCAGCAGCGGAGACCCAGCACAGCCAAAACTAAATTAAAAAAATACTTTCCCAGGTGATGCAGTTGGTAAAGAATCCCCCTGCCAATGGAGGAGACTGAAGTGATGCATGTTCAATCCCTGGATCAGGAATATCCACTAGAGGAGAAAAAGGCAACCCACTGTAGTATTATCGCCTGGAAAACCCCATGGACAGGAGCCTGGTGGGCTACCGTCCATAGGGTGGCAAAGAGTCAGTCATGACTGAGCATGCAACTTGGTTAAAAAGAAATTTAACTTTTTCCCAATTATCAAAAAATAAATATGAATAGAAAAAATCACAGATTGTCCCATCACTTAAAAGCTGCTTTAAACGTTTTTAGTCAAGTAACTATGGTGGCTCAGAGGTTAAAGCATCTGCCTCCAATGCGGGAGACCCAGGTTCCATCCCTGGGTCGGGAAGATCCCCTGGAGAAGGAAATGGCAATCCACTCCAGTATTCTTGCCTGGAGAATTCCATGGACAGAGAAGCCTAGTAGGTTACAGTCCACGGGTGGCAGAGTCGGACACGACTGAGCGACTTCACCTTATGATAGGCTCACCACATGCCAGGTACTCTTCTAAGTACCTTAAAATTTTTGACAAATCTTGTAAGAATCTGTTCAGTTCAGTTCAGTCGTAGTCGTGTCCGACTCTTTGTAACCCCATGAATCGCAGCAGGCCAGGCCTCCCTGTCCATCACCAGCTCCCGGAGTTCACTCAAACTCATGCCCATCGAGTCAGTGATGCCATCCAGCCATCTCATCCTCTGTCATCCCCTTCTCCTCCTGCCCCCAACCCCTCCCAGCATCAGAGTCTTTTCCAATGAGTCAACTCTTCGCATGAGGTGGCCAAAGTATTGGAGTTTCAGCTTTAGCATCATTCCTTCCAAAGAGCACCCAGGACTGGTCTCTTTAGAATGGAGTGGTTAGATAATATTAATTTTTTTCTTCTAGTTTTGTTGAGATATAACTGAATCACAGCACTGTATAAGATTAGGGCATACAACATAATGAGTTGACTTTCATACATGATGAAATGATTACCACAGTAAGTTTAGTGAACATCCATCATCTCATATAGATACAACATTTAAAAAAATTTGTTTTCCTTGTGATGAGAACTCTTAGGATTTACTGTCTTAACTTTCATATATAACATATATCAGTGTTAATTATTAGTCATGTTGTACATTATAGAGAGATGATATTTTTCTTATTTCCCTTGTACGGACGAGGAAATTGACATGCAGAGACATTAAGTTGCTTAGTCACAGGCACACAGCTAGGATGTGGAAGAATTTTAGATTTTAGTAGGGTGCTTCCAGATTCCACCTCTTAATCACTAAGTCATGATGCATTTTTTGTGATTGCAAGCACATTAAAAATATGTAAAATTCTGTATCCTACCTAACGCTTTTCCCAGGAAGTTTTACAAAAAAGCAAGAACTATAACACCTTTATTTCCATTCCACTGGCCTCATTTATTACTCCAAACTGCCTTGTCCATTATTTTTCATATTTAATTTTATTTCTTTTTTGGTATTCCTAAACTTTGCAAACAGCAAAAGCTCAAAGGTCAGTTCAATTCAGTCACTCAGTCACGTCCAACTCTTTGTGACCTCATGGACTGCAGCACACCGGGCCTCCCTGTCCATCACCAACTCCCAGAGTTTACTTAAACTCACGTCCATTGAGTCAGTGATGCCATCCAACCATTCCATCCTCTGTCATCCCCTTCTCCTCCCGCCCTTCAATCTTTCCCAGCATCAGGGTCTGCAAATGAGTCAGCTCTTCCCATCAGGTGGCCAAAGTATGGAGTTTCAGCTTTAGCATCAGTCCTTCCAATGAAGATTCAGGACTGATTTCCTTTAGGATGGACTAATTGGATCTCCTTGCCATCCAAGGGACTCTCAAGAGTCTTCTCCAACACCACAGTTCAAAAGCATCAATTCTTCAGCACTCAGCTTTCTGCACAGTCCAACTCTCACATCCATACATGACCACTGGAAAAACCATACCTTTGACTAGATGGACCTTTGTTGGCAAAGTAATGTCTCTGCTTTTTAATATGCTGTCTAGGTTGGTCACAACTTTTCTTTCAAGGAGCAAGTGTCTTTTAATTGCATGGCTGCAGTCACCATCTGCAATGATTTTGGAGCTCAAAGGTGGACATCTGGAAAAGTGGCCTAAGTTGGGGATTTTTTTCCCCTTAAACTCAAGCCTGCTTGAGTTCATGTAATTCTACTTGCTACAGTGATCATTTGGGACCTTCTCGGATTACAAATTTATCAATCTGAATGGGAGCCACAATATTTAAAAATCTACAAGGTATCATTAGAAGCCAGGTACAAAGGTAGGACAAAATGGATTCTTTATTTAGCCCTCCTTTTCTAGATCCCTCTCAAATCAGAAATTGAGTTGATCCACTTTGACACTCTGAAGGATTGCTGTTTTAGCACCAGTCATTCCGAGGTCTGCTGCTGCTGCTGCTGCTGCTGCTGCTGCTGCTGCTGCTGCTGCGTTGCTCAGTCGTGTCAACTCTGTGTGACCCCATAGACGGCAGCCCATCAGGCACCCCTGCCCCTGGGATTCTCCACGCAAGAACATTGGAGTGGGCTGCCATTTCCTTCTCCAATGCAGGAAAGTGAAAAGTGAAAGTGAAGTTGCTCAGTCGTGTCCAACTCTTCGCCATCCCATGGACTGCAGCCCACCAGGCTCCTCCATCCATGGGACTTTCCAGGCACTGCCGTTCCCTTCAAAGGTGGAGAATTCAGGCATAGCACAGAGGTGCCATCTACTGTTCATTTCCCTCTATGGCACTTGGATCGAACTGAAACTGAGCTAGTCGGACAGGCTGAGCGACTGAACTGAACTGAACTGAACCCTTGAACAACATAGGTTTGAACTGCACAGGTCTACTTACAAGTGGTATTTTTTTTCAATAAATATATTGGAATTTTTGTTTTTGAAAATTTGCAACAATTTGAAAAAACTTTTGGACAAACTATGTAGCCTAGAAATATTTAAAAATTAAGAAATTTAGGTATGTCATGAATGCATAAAAATATGTAAGGCTCTGTCTATCCTTACATAGGCATAAGGTGAGTGATATTTCATATTAAATGAATAGTGTGTTAGCCTTCTTTTGTTTTATAAGTTTTCTTTCAAAGAATTACATCATAGAGTATGCTTTTTCATATTACCTTTCATTTTTGATGTCTAGTGTTAGTAATATGTATAACACCTACAGTGTTTTGTATTATACAAGACAGTATTGATGTAGATAGAGGTAGATGATTCATTTTGTAAACAGATGACATAAGCTTATGGTATGGATAATACAGTACAGTACTGTAAGTGTATTTTCTCTCCCTTATGATTTTCTTGACAACATTTTCTCTAGTTTATTGTAAGAATTCAGAATATATCAAGTATAACATACAAAATAGATGTTAATCAACTGTGTATGTTATCAGTAAGGCTTCCAATCAACAGTAGGGTATCAGTAAAAGTTTTCGAGGAGTCAAAAGTTATACATGGATTTTCAACTGCCCAGCATTGTTCAAAGGTCCCTGATGCTGGGAAAGATTGAGGGCAAAGGAGAAGGGGGCAGCAGAGGATGAGATGGTTACCTTGCATCACCGACTCAATGACATGAATTTGAGCAAGCCCCAGGAGATAGCGAGGGGCAGGGAAGCCTGGCCTGCTGCAGTCCATGGGGTCACAAAGAGTTGGATACAACTTAGCAACTGAACAACTACCTGTAGCCTGTTGCCCGTCCAGCAGTTTCACTCTCTTCTGGATACAGTTGCTTCATAGTAGAGGAGAATACATAGAAAAGAAAGTACCAGATCCTACTGAACCATTAAAGCATTAACCTTTTTTCTTTTAAAGACTGTGAATGATTTATAGAAATTAACATTAAGTCACCAAGTCCTATCAACTACATTCTCACAACTGATTTTCCCATCTTTCTGTTCTTTTTGGCTCCAGCTCCTCTATAGACCCTCTGCCTCTGCCTCTTGGAGTATTTCTGTAATCCCAACTTACTTTCAGATTTCCAGACTTAGCGTGTCTGTCTATCCTTCATGGTGCTAACAAATAGGTAAGAGTCATCAGGGTAGCCAAAGTACCAATTCCCACCCCAGAGATTTTAATTTAGGAAGTCTGATGTGAATACAAGAAATCTTTAGGTTCTCAAACAAGCTTTCCAGGTGATTATAATGTGCATTAATATTTGGGAGCCACTGGGCAAATCATGCCACAGGACTTCTTTAAAATGCATTTTGTGGCTACCTGGTCTAAGCCTCAAACCAGGTCTTATTTTATATTCAACCATCACTGGGATTCCCTGATAGCTCAGTTGGTAAAGAATCTGACTGCACTGCAGGAGACCTCAATTTGATTCCTGGGTTGGGAAGATCCGCTGGAGAAGAGATAGGCTACCCACTCTAGTATTCTTTTGCTTCCCTTCTGGCTCAGCTGGTAAAGAATCAGTCTGCAATGCAGGAGACCTGGGACTGACCCTGGGTTGGGAAGATCCCCTGGAGAAGGGAAAGGCTATTTACTCTAGTATTCTGGACTGGAGAATTCTATGGACTGTATATTCCATGGGGTCCCAAAGAATCGGACAGGACTGAGTGACTTTCACTTTCACCCATCTCCCCCCAGCCACAGTTAAGCTATTGCAGAAAATTCCTGCAGGAAATGAGCATCAGGATCACCTGAAGGGCTTGCTTGTTAAACTACAGAGAGCTGAGTACACTTGAGAATTTCTGGTTCAGTAGATTCTCAAGAGTCTGAGAATTTGCATTTATAATTACTAGGATCGATGCTTATGCTATCAGTGAATTATTTTGTGGAAATCCGCAGAATAAAAAATAAAAAGTGGTGGTAGCAGGGTTAGGGAAAGAGACAGGAAGTAGAATCTGGTGTTTGCCAGGTGCTGAAGGGGAGAAGGAGATGCAGAGTTGCTATTTTATGGGTGTAGAGATTCAGTTTGAGAAAATAAAGTATGTCTAGGTGGATGTACTTAGTGTTACTGAGCTATATACTGAAAAATGGCTAAATAGTAAAATTTATATTGGGTGTATCTTACCAAAACTGAAAACAAAAGTAAGAGAGAAGCATTGAAGGGAAAGAAAGCATATAAGTAATGGCATCCTATTTGGGGGGTGAACTTCAGTAGAATGGAGGGCACTGTAGGAATGGGGCATTCTGGCACTGTTGGGGTGCTGGCAGGAGGGATGTAAAAAAAATGAAAGTTGACATAAATAGAGCTTCCCAGGTGGCACTAGCAGTAAGAATCCATCTGCCGATGAAGGAGACATAAGAGACACAGGTTTGATCCCTGGGTTGGGAAGAGGCCCTGGAAGAGGGCATGGCAACCCACTCCAGTATTTTTGCCTGGATCCCATGAACAGAGGAGCCTCGCTGGTCCCAGTCCGTGGGGTCTCACAGAGTGGGACACGACTGAAGCGACTTAGTACACGTGCACGTGACATAAATAAAATGAAGGTTGGGGGTGGGGGGGGGTGCGGGAAACTGAAGTGCTGTCCTTGGTCCTGAACCAATAGTTCAGTTCAGTTCAGTCGCTCAATCGTGTCCGACTGTTTGCAACCCTACGCATTGCAGCACGCCAGGCCTCCCTGTCCATCACCAACTCCCGGAGTTCACTCAGACTCACATCAGTGATGCCATCCAGCCATCATGTCATCCTCTGTCGTCCCCTTCTCCTCCTGCCCCCAATCCCTCCCAGCATCAGAGTCTTTTCCAATGAGTCAACTCTCGCATGAGGTGGCCAGAGTACTGGAGTTTCAGCTTCAGCATCGTTCCCTCCAAAGAAATCCCAGGGCTGATCTCCTTCAGAATGGACTGGTTGGATCTCCTTGCAGTCCAAGGGACTCTCAAGAGTTTTCTCCAACATCACAATTCAAAAGCATCAGTTCTTCGGCACTCAGCTTTCTTCACAGTCCAAATCTCACATCCATACATGACCACTGGAAAAACCATAGCCTTCACTAGATGGACTTTTGTTGGCAAAGTAATGTCTCGGCTTTTCAATATGCTATCTAGGTTGGTACCTGTTGGCGAATGGTTATCAGATCTGCCTTCAGACACTGATAACTCTTTTTTCTTAGACATATAGTTTAATATTTAATTTTCTAAAGAAAGAATGTAGCTTTTATTGTCTCAGAATAAATAAAATCATGACAATAATTCACAATTTACTTAGCTTCTTCCATGTATTTTGACAACAGTTGTATCAGGTTTCCACTTGTAAGAATTTTCTCCTTTTTCCCATTATGAAGAAAAGGCAACACATGCCTCCCTTCCCCTCTCCATCCTAATCATGAGCTTATGCATTAGAAGGTCATTTGAGGTAAAGCATCACTGACTTGTCAAGTAAGGGTGTAAGAGGGATGAAGGGGAAGATGGAATTGGAGATGGCTGACAGGTCTTTGCTTAAATGACACCCCTCGAAGAGGCTTCAGAGACTACCCTGTTGAGTGTGGCTCCTCTTTCCAGTCATTCCCTATCCAATTACCATCCTTGATTTTCTTCATAGTCTTAGCTATTCCCTCTGCCTTTACTTCCATAAAATCTTTGCATGACCCCCTTTTTTCCTTCACTTCAGTTTCAGAAGCTTTTTAACAATTCATGACTCATTACATTCTATACCACATCAAACTTTTATTTTTCTTCAAGCATGTATGCCTCACAACTTAAAAATAGTCAAACGATTTTAAAAGACATTTCACTAAAGAAGATATATAAGTGGCCATTAAGCATGAAGAGATTCCTGACATCATTAATCATTCAGTTCAGTCACTCAGTTGTGTCTGACTCTTTTCGACCCCATGGACTATAGCATGCCAGGCCTCCCTGTCCAACACCAACTCCCAGAGTTTACTCCAATTCATGTCCATAGAGTCAGTGATCCCATCCAACCATCTCATCCTCTGTCGTCCCCTTCTCCTCCCACCCTTCAATCTTTCCCACATCAGGGTCTTTTCAAATGAGTCAGCTCTTCCCATCAGTGGCCAAAGTACTGAAGTTTCAGCTTCAGCATCAGTCCTTCCAATGAAGATTCAGGACTGACTTCCTTTAGGATGGACTGATTGGATCTCCTTGCAATCCAAGGGACTCTCAAGAGTCTTCTCCAACACCACAGTTCAAAAGCACCAATTCTTTGGTGCTCAGCTTTCTTTATAGTCCAACTCTCACATCCATACATGACTAATGGAAAAACTATAGCTTGACTAGACCTTTGTTGGCAAAGTAATGTCTCTGCTTTTTAATATACTGTCTAGGTTGGTCATAACTTTTCTGCCAAGGAGTAAGCATCTTTTAATTTCATGGCTGCAGTCACCATCTGCAGTGATTTTGGAGCCTCCCAAAATAAAGTCTATCACTGTTTCCCCATCTATTTCCCGTGAAGTGATGGGACCAGATTCCATGACCTTAGTTTTCTGAATGTTGAGGTTTAAGCCAACTTTTTCACTCTCCTCTTTCACTTTCATCAAGAGGCTCTTTAGTTCTTCTTCACTTTCTGCCATAAGGGTGATGTCATCTGCATATCTGAGGTTATTGATATTTCTCCCGGCAATCTTGATTCCAGCTTGTGCTTCATCCAGCCCATGTTTCTTATGATGTACTCTGCATATAAGTTAAATAAGCAGGGTGACAATATACAGCCTTGATGTACTCTTTTCTCTATTGGGAACCAGTCTGTTGTTCCATGCCCAGTTCTAACTGTTGCTTCCTGACCTGCATACATATTTCTTAAGAAGTGGGTCAGGTGGTGTGGTATTCCCATCTCTTTCAGAATTTTCCAGTTTGTGGTGATCCACACAGTCAAAGGCTTTGTCATAGTCAACAGAGCAGAAATAGATGTTTTTCTGGAACTCTCTTGCTTTTCTGATAATCCAGTGGATATTGGCAATTTGCCAATATCTTTTCTAAAACCAGCTTGAACATCTGGAAATTCTTGGTTCACGTACTGTTGAAATCTTGCTTGGAGAATTTTGTGCATTACTTTACTAGTGTGTGAGATGAGCACAGTTGTGCGGTAGTTTGAGCATTCTTTGGCATTGCCTTTCTTTACGATTGGAATGAAAAGTGACCTTTTCTAGTCCTGTGGCCACTGTTGAGTTTTCCAAATTTGCTGGTGTATTGAGTGCAGCAGAGTCACAGCATCATCTTTCAGGATTTGAAATCGCTCAACTGGAATTCCATCACCTCCACTAGCTTTGTTCATAGTGATGCTAATCATTAGAGAACTATAAATCAAAACCACAATGAGATAGTACTTCACAGCCACCAGGATGGCTATAGTCAAAACGATAAACAACCTTAGGTTGCAAGGATGTTTCAACATATGCAAATCAATAAATACGATATATCGCATTAAAAGGATGAAAGACAAAAATCATATGATCATCATGTGCCTAGCCAATATGTCTTGGCATGATATGTGATCATTTATGTGTTTTCTCCCTCAGTAGCTCTTACCAAATCATGGTGGATATCAGTTAATGGCATTTTAAACCCCCCCCAAAATAGTCTACTATGTCCTTTCCTAGGCATCTACATCCTGTATTGGATCAGGAGTTCCCAAAATAGTGCCTGAAGACATGAAAAAGTAACCTATTCATATGTGCCCTGATGTATTACCACTGATGCAGAGTCACTAGTTGATTTTTCTCCTGCTGCTGCTGCTGCTGACAAATTCTGCTGTCAAATTATGCACATGCTAATCTTTTTTCTGATGACTACTAAGAACAACAAAAAACTGCAAAACATTAGATAGGGGTCTTGGAAAGTGTTTCAATTTCTGTTACAGGTGAGAAACCAAAGATCCCTGAAGGTTCACTGATTTCCACACTGTTCAGCTAGACCATCATGGAGCCAACCCTACAAGTCAACACTCCAGAATTCCAGGTCAGGGCTGGCCCTTGACTACGAATGTATCATCTATATTCAAGAGGACCTCAGCCAGAGGTTATGACTTTTTAATCCATCTTTTTATCCAGACTTAGTGGAAGTCTTATAGTCTCTATAGAATATACTTATGGTCCTCAGACTGTACTGATATATTCATGATATAAACATTATTAAGCATACTACTATGAACCACACAATATTTTAAATAAAATTATAAGGAAAAACGAGAACAAAGGTAGAAAACTCACTTACCTTCTAGGCCCAAACAAATAATAAAAATGAGTGAACAGGCTAGACTGTAGGGTTACCAGATACAATACAGAGTGTCCTAACTGAACTGCATGAGTTACATAAGACATACACTGAAAACGGTACAATAAAATCGCTGTATATCTGAACTTCAGGAATTTGCAGAGAACTGGAAAGTGCCTGCCCCTCTCACCTGAAGGGGGTGGCTGCCACTCCATCTCAGAGGTTGTTGCCATGGGAAACACAGCCCTTGGTAAGCTGGAAATCTAGGCTTTTAGTCAAACTCTCCCACACTGTAAAAGCTGTAAACTGATTTGGAAAACTTTACAGACTACTTGGGGGTGGGGGGAGGGGGAGTGGGTGGAAATCATGTCTGTAGATTCTGATGGTGTTTAAGGGAGCCCCCAAATAAAACTTCTCTTTCCCACCCAAATGGGGAAGCAGTTGAGCCCTACAGGTTTCAGACACATGGAGGTCGAAACGCCAGCATTGATATCACCAGTGCTGTAACAACAATGGATTTGGCTTAAGTATTAAGGATATGGGCTGAAGTATTAAGGATATGGTAAAGAACCTGCCTGCCAATGCTGGAGACACATGGGGGTGGTGTGGGGGGATTGGCTTCGACCCCTGATTGGGAAGCTCCCCTGCAGGAGGGCATAGCAACTCACCCCAGTATTCTTGCCATGGACAGAGCAACCTGGGGGGCTACTGTCCATGGGGTCACAAAGAGTGGGACACGACTGAGCATGTGTGTAAGCATCAAGGATATAACCAAACAGACTCCTAGCAGGCTCCTAAATTGAACTAACTGAGCTCTCACCCAATCCAGCCGTTCACTCCAGCAAAGACAGTTTACCCTTCAATGAAAAAAGCAAACTGGAATACTCTCTCTCTGCGCAGACATAAGAGGCAGGACGTGGAGAGAGGAGGAGCTGCGTGTGCTCCGCCCCTTCTTCCCGACTCTCCTGGGCAACTCTGCGACAAGGAAAGCCAAAGGGGAGAGGAGGCGGATGCTTTAATTTCTGAAATAAAACTGTTTTGAATTAGAGGTGTATTAAAGGCATTTTATTATCAGTGAAAGAACAGATGAGGCATGAGGCTTCCCCTCCCCCTTGCACCCCACCTCTGAGATTTCACACAGAGAGGAAGAAACAGGCCTTTGAGTAAGTTTGAATGGGCAGAAGAAGAAAAGAATTAAATTGTTTTCTAATTGCACCTTATGAATCCCGCTTTTTTACTAACATAAATGTTGCAGATATTTTTAGTTTGAATAACTGAAAACCCATCTCAAACCGGCGTGTGTGGCAGATGTGGGCACAGTGTGGTCAGGACCCCAGATCTGTTTCCCATGGTTCTCTCAGATCTGCCTCTCCCCATGCTGGCTCCTTCCTCAGACCCAGCACCCTGCCGGTTACAAAATGCAGCCTGGCAGCAGATGTAAGTCACGTTCTTGGTTCACTTCTGAAGGGGAGAGCGTTACTTCCTGAAAGGGAGGATCAGAGAGTCTCAGTTCCCTGCTGCGTAGAACACCTGCGAAGAAATCCCTGTGGCTAGGGAAATGCCACGTTCCGGCTGGATTAGGCTTGTATAAACTAATCCAGCCAATGGAACATAATTAAACTAGCCAGGAGCCTTCCACAAACACTAGTGAAAAGGTAGACACAACCAAAATGCAGGGCTGCTACCAAGTAGGATGGAAATGGGATGGGTGTGAGTGTGGAAAATGTACACCATGGGAGGTGAGGACGGACTGAACAGAAGACACGGCTGCTGAGCCATGACCTCTGAAGAGGAAAAGGGGCTAGGGAGAGGCCAGGAGGAGAGTGGACTGTAAAGGGGTTGGACACGGAGTGTGAAAGGGCTCTGCAGATCGGTGAGTTAATGGAAGAATCCTGGAGCGCTGAACAGCACGTTATATTATGGAAACTGTAAGGAGTTGATATGTTGGCTCACCAGGTACCAGGGAGCTGAGGGAGAGATAAGAGTGTCAACCCGAGGAATTTGGACACAGGATGAGTAGAACTGTTAGGAGCTAGAAGCCACTCAAATAGGGCAATTGAGAGCTTGGTAAAGGGACTTTTACAACGCTGTGGGAAGAAATAAGGGAAATAACAGAGATACGCTGTGCTGCCGTTGTTCCGTTGCCAAGTTGTCTGATTCTTTGTGACCCCATGGACTGCAGCATGCCAGGATTCCCTGTCCCTCTTTATAAAGGCATAAGGAGACTTGCTGTATTATGAGGTAATAGCAACACAAAGTCATTGCCATCCCTAAGTCTGAAGGGGAACAGGGAGAGCCAACACCGAAGGACCAGATATCTCAGGGTCTAATGACAGGAGCTGTGGGCTTTGCTAGAAGGGTGCTATTGTCTGCTCTTAGAAACCTGGCTGGGAGGAGCCGGCAGAAATAATACCCTAGACCTCAGTGCCGGTGACTTCCATTGGTTAGGATACACTAGAAGTTGGTGGGTGAGGGATATTATCGAGGCAGTCTATTACAAGTCAGCATCCTGGGGCCCAGAGCAGAGTGGAAAGTGGTAGAGTGTAGACCTAAAGGAACAAACAGGAAACCGCCAGCGCAGAAGGAGGGTGAGCGCCTGGAGGAATAAACAAAATCGCAGAAAGCATCCTGTGGGTCCCAGGAAATTACTGAAAATTTCTAAGTTGGAGCAACACTGGCCTCTAGAGGGAGCTCAAGGCTTTCTCTCCTTGCACTCACTGGCTCTAGAGACGAACCTTCAACAGAGGCTTAAAGAAGAAATACATAGATTCCGCGGAAAAAGCCCTCAGCTAGGAGATGGAACTCGGAAGTGGAAAGGAATTGCTCCCAGAAATGGAAAATTTCCCTTTACACTTAGAGTTGCTACATTTGGGTTGATTTGTAATAATACCAATTAAATAAATCAAAACTGCCACTCAGTTCAGTTCAGTTCAGTTCAGTTGCTCAGTCATGTCCGACTTTTTGCGACCCCATGAATCGCAGCATGCCAGGCCTCCCTGCCCATCACCCCAACTTCTGGAGTTCACTCAGACGTCCATCGAGTCAGTGATGCCATCTAGCCATGTCATCCTCGGTTGTCCCTTTTTCCTCCTGCCCCCAATCCCTCCCAGCATCAGAGTCTTTTCCAATGAGTCAACTCTTCTCATGAGGTGGCCAAAGTACTGGAGTTTCAGCTTTAGCATCATTCCTTCCAAAGAAATCCCAGGGCTGATTTCCTTTAGGATGGACTGGTTGGATCTCCTTGCAGTCCAAGGGACTCTCAGGAATCTTCTCCAACACCACAGTTCAAAAGCATCAATTCTTCAGTGCTCAGCTTTCTTTATGGTCCAACTCTCACATCCATACATGACCACAGGAAAAACTATAGCCTTGACTAGATGGACCTTAGTCGGCAAAGTAATGTCTCTGCTTTTGAATATACTATCTAGGTTGGTCATAACTTTTCTTCCAAGGAGTAAGTGTCTTTTAATTTCATGGCTGCAGTCACCATCCGCAGTGATTTTGGAGCCCCCACCCCCAAAAAGTCTGACACCAAAGCCTTTGACTGTGTGGATCACAATCAACTGTGGAAAGTTCTGAAAGAGATGGGAATACCAGGCCACCTAACCTGCCTCTTGAGAAATCAGTATGCAGGTCAGGAAGCAACAGTTAGAACTGGACATGGCACAACAGACTGGTTCCAAATAGGAAAAGGAGTACGTCAAGGCTGTCTATTGTCACCCTGCTTATTTAACTTCTATGCAGAGTACATCATGAGAAACGCTAGACTGGAAGAAACACAAGCTGGAATCAAGATTTCCAGGAGAAATATTAATAACCTCAGATATGCAGATGACACCACCCTTATGGCAGAAAGTGAAGAGGAAACTGCCACTAAGCATTATTTATTCACTGGAGCCAAGTTTTAGTACAGCATTTAGTACAGTTCTTCAAGGTATACACCACTTAAATTCCCATTTTACAGATTAGAGGATGGAAGAGCCTGGATTTGGACCCACATAAGGCTGGTCTGTGGGGTCACACAGTGTTGGACATAACTGAAGCGACTTAGCCGCAGCAGCAGCAGCAAGGCTGGGCCGCTCTGCTCCTTCTTCTTCCAGGATGCTGGTTTAGTCCACTAAAGGTTGCCCTTCCTTAGAAGCCTAATAAAGCCATATAGCCTAATAAAGTCAAGGCAGGGTCCAGGGAAAAGGAGCTTGAATGTGGAAGAAGCTTTCTATGTTAGGGTTTATCTTCACTGAACAATTTTAAGCACATATTTCATGACTGACACTGGCTTCCTGCCAGGCTCTGGACTAGGTGCCAAGGTTCCCCAGGTGAGCAAGACGAGAGCACGATCATGCAGCACGTAAGGGAGTCCAGAGTCTGCCGAGCGGAGGCGCATCCCGAGTCTACGGCATGCCACCTGGCTGAGCGCGGCCAGGCACTTGTCACTCAACCCTCTGTTTCCTCACCCATAAAGCATACATAGTAGATAAATACTGCTTAAAAGCGATGCCATGGGAGCCTCCCTGGTGGCTCAGTGGTAGAGAGTCCACCTGTCAATGCGGGAGACCCCTGGGAAGACTCCACGTGGAGTGGAGCAGCGAGGCCAGTGAGCTACAACTATTGAGCCTGTGCTCTCGCGCCTGGGAGCCGCAACTGCTGAAGCCCGTGCGCCCTACGGTCCTCTGCAGCAAGAGAAGCTATCGTGATGAGAGGCCCCCACACCACAGCTAGAGAGCAGCCCCACTCTCTGCAGGTGGAGAAAACCCTGATCAGCAGTGAAGACCCAGCAGAGCCAAAATGAAAGAAAGAAAGAACAGCACCTTGCATGCTGTTGCTACAAAAGTATGAGCTGCTGTCTTTACGACATGCCGTCAGTCTCTGAAGCTCCTACAGCAGATGGAGAGATAGAAAGACAAGGTCAGGGTTTTGACCTGAGGAACCAAAGGAATGCTTAAAAGCGATGCCATGGGAGCCTCCCTGGTGGCTCAGTGGTAGAGAGTCCACCTGTCAATGCGGGAGACCCCTGGGAAGACTCCACGTGGAGTGGAGCAGCGAGGCCAGTGAGCTACAACTATTGAGCCTGTGCTCTCGCGCCTGGGAGCCGCAACTGCTGAAGCCCGTGCGCCCTACGGTCCTCTGCAGCAAGAGAAGCTATCGTGATGAGAGGCCCCCACACCACAGCTAGAGAGCAGCCCCACTCTCTGCAGGTGGAGAAAACCCTGATCAGCAGTGAAGACCCAGCAGAGCCAAAATGAAAGAAAGAAAGAACAGCACCTTGCATGCTGTTGCTACAAAAGTATGAGCTGCTGTCTTTACGACATGCCGTCAGTCTCTGAAGCTCCTACAGCAGATGGAGAGATAGAAAGACAAGGTCAGGGTTTTGACCTGAGGAACCAAAGGAATCAAAAAGACCACACTGTCTGCCGCATCGGCAAGGTCCAGGGTTATAAGGGGAAAAAAAGTCTAGAGGCTCTAAGGAGAACCAGCTCAGCTGTTGGTTTGGGGGTCAGAGCTCTAAGTTCCGAGGCGGCAGACAGCTCTCGTCTGGCATTCCAACTCTGATAAGTTGATCTTGGCTGCCTAGACCAACAGTCGGAGGGTTTCTCAGACTATATGTAGGATTAATGGAAAGGATGCCCCGAGCCAGAGAAAGTGTCTGCCGTGGATTCCAGATTGAGAGGGGAGAGCACGTGATTCTAGAAGTGTGTCCTTTTGCCTGGAACACTCCTTGAGCAGGGTCCTCTGGGGAGGACTTAGAGATCCTGACTAAAGTCTGAGATGAAGGTAAGCCCCCGGCTTCCCAATCTGTCCAGGACTGTCCTTGACTCAGCACTGAAGGAATCCCCTCAATCTCAGGCACAACCCAGTTCATGTCATAGGCATCAGCCAAAAACTATGAACTCAGACCAGCGAGATGACTGGTTTCTTTCTTTCTTTTTTCTTTTTTTGAGTCTGTGGAAAGGCATGGATTCTGGCCTGCTGTAATATGTTGGCCTGCATATCCCCTAAATTTCCCTTCTCCCCACAGCAGCCAACGGTATCTCAGTTTCTCAGCGATTTTTCCCTGCTCTATCCACTGGAAGTCTTAGCAGGAAACAGATGGCACCCTCAATGGGGTTTAACTGAAAAGCATTGCGTGCAGGGATTATTTACAGAGGCGTGGGCAGGGTTAATGGGGCCGACAAGATCTAGGGAGACACCCAGGGATTAGCCCTCAGCCCCAGAGACGGGTGCAGCTCCCAGTGTGCTGAGAGCTGAGCTGCCCGGGGAGACCGGTGGCTGGGAGCTGGAGCCAGCAGGAGCTCAGGGAAGGCGGATGCATCCCCGACCTTGCCCGCCTCCTGCCCGCTGGCCTCCTGCCAGTGCCTCCGGTCAGAGGGCAGGGAAAGCATGCCAGGCGCCTGGTGCAATAGTGGTCAGACTCCAGGCCCCAGAGCCTGGCCAGAAAGGACAGAGAAAAGAGCTAAGAAGAAGCAGCCAGGCCGCCCTGCTGCCTGTCAGCTTCCATTCTAGTCCTTTCCTCTGCTGGAGAAAGAAGCTGATCCCCAACCATGAGAACACTCAGTGTCATCTCTGAGGATGACCGAGTTCGTCCCTGCTCCTTCCTGGACACTAAACCCGTCAGGGCGCGAGGCGGCCAGGAGAGGGAGATGAGGGGCAAGCAGGGCAGCAGCGTCCGGCTGCTGCAGCCCCAGGCCTGAGCAGATCTAGCGCGACCATCCTGACTTCCTTTGCCCGCCCGCTCTGCACATGATGCCCTGACTCTCAGATGGCACCCTGGCAGTGAAGGCAGTGCTGACCTGAAGGAGTGAGCCAACCCTTCAGTTCCTCGGAACCCAGCTGTCGTACTTAGTGCTCTGTCATTATGGAGTTGCCCTGGTCTCCCATTGACCATGTCAGCTGCACAGGAAGTGCGATAAATCCCATGGGCTCCAGTCACGGCACTGTCCCCATTTGGTAGCAATCCAATTTCTCCTTGTTAAACAGAATCAATCACACTGGCCCATAGAAACACCCCATGCTTTGCCCTTAATTATGGTAGGCACAGCCAGAGACAGCCACGGGGCATTTTCAGAGCTGCGCAGTGGAAATAGGCCTCCCTGTTTGGCACAAGGACCGCAGACTCACTAGATACAAACCGTTTCAGGGATAGAAAGATAACCTTCTTGGAGAGGGTTATTCAGGGAACAGTGAGAGAAGCCACTTCCGCCTACACGCTCGGTGCCTACAGACATATACTCAGCACCTTATATTGACCACTGATCTGACCACTTGATGAACAACACTCCAACCTCACACCAGGTCATCTCCCTTGCTGCCCCTGTCCATAAACCAAACCTTCAATAAGTCAGACAAAAGCAAGTACCATATGATATCCCTTATACCTGGAATCTAAAAATAATGATACAAGTGAATCTTAAAAATGAACAAATGACATTATTTACAAAACAGACACAGATGTAGAAAACTAACTTGATCCACCAAAGGACTAAGTTGGGGGAGGGATAAACCAGGGATTAACATACACGCACTACTGTAAATAAAATAGATAATCAACAAGGACCTAGGGCTTCCCTTGTGGCTCAGCTGGTAAAGAGTCGGCCCATAATGCAGGAGACCTGGGTTTGGTCCCTGGGTTGGGAAGATCCCCTGGAGAAGGGAAAGGCTATGCACTCAAGTATTCTGGCCTGGAGAATTCCATGGGCTGCATAGTCCATGGGGTCACAAAGAGTCAGACACGACTGAATGACTTTCACTTTTCATTGTAAAGCACAGGGAGCTCTATTCATTATCCTGAAATAACCTATGCAGGAAAAGAATCTGAAAAAGAATGAATATATGGGTACAGATAATGGAGAAGGCAATGGCACCCCACTCCAGTACTCTTGCCTGGAAAATCCATGGACTGAGGAGCCTGGTAGGCTGCAATCCATGGGGTCACTAAGAGTCAGGCACCACTGAGCGACTTCACTTTCACTTTTCACTTTTCACTTTCATGCATTGGAGAAGGAAATGGCAACCCACTCCAGTGTTCTTGCCTGGAGAATCCCAGGGACGGAGGAGCCTGGTGGGCTGCCGTCTATGGGGTCTGTCTCTTATACACATCTAGATGTGTATAAGAGACAGGTCCAGGACTGTCCTTGACTCAGCACTGAAGGAATCCCCTCAATCTCAGGCACAACCCAGTTCATGTCATAGGCATCAGCCAAAAACTATGAACTCAGACCAGCGAGATGACTGGTTTCTTTCTTTCTTTTTTCTTTTTTTGAGTCTGTGGAAAGGCATGGATTCTGGCCTGCTGTAATATGTTGGCCTGCATATCCCCTAAATTTCCCTTCTCCCCACAGCAGCCAACGGTATCTCAGTTTCTCAGCGATTTTTCCCTGCTCTATCCACTGGAAGTCTTAGCAGGAAACAGATGGCACCCTCAATGGGGTTTAACTGAAAAGCATTGCGTGCAGGGATTATTTACAGAGGCGTGGGCAGGGTTAATGGGGCCGACAAGATCTAGGGAGACACCCAGGGATTAGCCCTCAGCCCCAGAGACGGGTGCAGCTCCCAGTGTGCTGAGAGCTGAGCTGCCCGGGGAGACCGGTGGCTGGGAGCTGGAGCCAGCAGGAGCTCAGGGAAGGCGGATGCATCCCCGACCTTGCCCGCCTCCTGCCCGCTGGCCTCCTGCCAGTGCCTCCGGTCAGAGGGCAGGGAAAGCATGCCAGGCGCCTGGTGCAATAGTGGTCAGACTCCAGGCCCCAGAGCCTGGCCAGAAAGGACAGAGAAAAGAGCTAAGAAGAAGCAGGCCAGGCCGCCCTGCTGCCTGTCAGCTTCCATTCTAGTCCTTTCCTCTGCTGGAGAAAGAAGCTGATCCCCAACCATGAGAACACTCAGTGTCATCTCTGAGGATGACCGAGTTCGTCCCTGCTCCTTCCTGGACACTAAACCCGTCAGGGCGCGAGGCGGCCAGGAGAGGGAGATGAGGGGCAAGCAGGGCAGCAGCGTCCGGCTGCTGCAGCCCCAGGCCTGAGCAGATCTAGCGCGACCATCCTGACTTCCTTTGCCCGCCCGCTCTGCACATGATGCCCTGACTCTCAGATGGCACCCTGGCAGTGAAGGCAGTGCTGACCTGAAGGAGTGAGCCAACCCTTCAGTTCCTCGGAACCCAGCTGTCGTACTTAGTGCTCTGTCATTATGGAGTTGCCCTGGTCTCCCATTGACCATGTCAGCTGCACAGGAAGTGCGATAAATCCCATGGGCTCCAGTCACGGCACTGTCCCCATTTGGTAGCAATCCAATTTCTCCTTGTTAAACAGAATCAATCACACTGGCCCATAGAAACACCCCATGCTTTGCCCTTAATTATGGTAGGCACAGCCAGAGACAGCCACGGGGCATTTTCAGAGCTGCGCAGTGGAAATAGGCCTCCCTGTTTGGCACAAGGACCGCAGACTCACTAGATACAAACCGTTTCAGGGATAGAAAGATAACCTTCTTGGAGAGGGTTATTCAGGGAACAGTGAGAGAAGCCACTTCCGCCTACACGCTCGGTGCCTACAGACATATACTCAGCACCTTATATTGACCACTGATCTGACCACTTGATGAACAACACTCCAACCTCACACCAGGTCATCTCCCTTGCTGCCCCTGTCCATAAACCAAACCTTCAATAAGTCAGACAAAAGCAAGTACCATATGATATCCCTTATACCTGGAATCTAAAAATAATGATACAAGTGAATCTTAAAAATGAACAAATGACATTATTTACAAAACAGACACAGATGTAGAAAACTAACTTGATCCACCAAAGGACTAAGTTGGAGGGAGGGATAAACCAGGGATTAACATACACGCACTACTGTAAATAAAATAGATAATCAACAAGGACCTAGGGCTTCCCTTGTGGCTCAGCTGGTAAAGAGTCGGCCCATAATGCAGGAGACCTGGGTTTGGTCCCTGGGTTGGGAAGATCCCCTGGAGAAGGGAAAGGCTATGCACTCAAGTATTCTGGCCTGGAGAATTCCATGGGCTGCATAGTCCATGGGGTCACAAAGAGTCAGACACGACTGAATGACTTTCACTTTTCATTGTAAAGCACAGGGAGCTCTATTCATTATCCTGAAATAACCTATGCAGGAAAAGAATCTGAAAAAGAATGAATATATGGGTACAGATAATGGAGAAGGCAATGGCACCCCACTCCAGTACTCTTGCCTGGAAAATCCATGGACTGAGGAGCCTGGTAGGCTGCAATCCATGGGGTCACTAAGAGTCAGGCACCACTGAGCGACTTCACTTTCACTTTTCACTTTTCACTTTCATGCATTGGAGAAGGAAATGGCAACCCACTCCAGTGTTCTTGCCTGGAGAATCCCAGGGACGGAGGAGCCTGGTGGGCTGCCGTCTATGGGGTCGCACGAGTCGGACCTGACTGAAGCGACTTAGTGGCAGCAGCAGCAATGGCTTTGCTGTACACTTGAAACTAGCACAATATTGTAAATCAACTGCACGCGAATATAAAACACAAATTAAAATGAAGAAAACTGAGACTTCAGTATGACATTCCACCATTCCATCGAGCCAGGCGCTTCTCAGTGAAGTAAGAAACAATGGATTTCCTGATGTCAGCTCTCAGTACCACAGTTATTCCGTGGTAAGTGAGTCCCGCAGTCAAAGGCAGTGATGTGCCTGCTACCGTGGGGGTGGAGAAGGCAGCCTGTCAGCCACCTATGACAGTGCTGGCAGAAGCACGAGGAGCAGTAAAGGGGGGTCCCTCTCCAGAATACGCAGTGTTCCCAGAAAGACGCGTTCCAGCACTGTCTCTTCCAAACTGCAGTGGTCCAAAATAACTGACCTGAACGGCTGAGGCTCCTAGGAAACAGCGCCACATAGGGACTCAGGGTTGGATTCTGGTTTAGAAAGTTGGACACTCTGCGGCGCAGGGGCTAGATCAACTGTGGCGAGAGGAAACGCACATTTTTGTCCCCATGTATTGCGTTTATCTCGGTTCCCACAGCCACCTGGTACCTGAGCCATTTATGCAAGTGCACAGGGGACACTGGCCAGGGGAGGGGGCTCGCTGAGAAAGCATGGGCCGTCTTGGCCACGTCCTTACCGAGCCTCCCATGCAACGAGTGTCCTCTGGGGGCTGTTTACATGAGACTCAAGCCACTTCAAACACCGTGGCCATTCTTAGGGGTCCATGACATAATTTCCCTGCAGATGATCTTGGCATCAGTCTCCCAAGATGTTTAAAAATTACTGAGTCCCTGATTAGTCCATCCACCTGTTAGCTATTGCCCATGAAACAGTATATTCCAGGAAAACTCATGTTGCCTCTTTTTTCATGTCAAGTGACCAACCAGATGTGGTGCCTGAAGTTCTATCAGAGGGAGATTTCGCTCTGAATTGCATAGCCACCCTAGACAGATACATCCTGAAATCAGGCCAGAGTCCCCCTGTCTTCTGATTATTTGGTCAGAGGGAATTCCCTGAGGGCAGAGGTAGGGTTTGAGGAAGAGGTGGGAAACAGCGAGAAGTCTGAGTCATCTGCTTCTGCAGTGAAGAGAAGAGCTGAGAATAGAACTGGGGATGTGACGGGATAAGGGATAACAGCTCACCCACATGCGTGCAAGTTCTTTACCCTTAAATTTAAATGGGATTTAAAGGGAACTTCAGTAAGCTTCTTCTTACTTTATGTGAGAAGTTGTCACAGATATAACAGCATCAATATTCAAGCCAAGAAGGCAATAAAGGAATAATAACTTAGCACTTGACATATATTTCTGATGCACAATGTATTTCTTAGTCCTCTTAAATGTACCTGAGGTAAAAGTAGATGCTTCTTACATCTGAGCTTAATTGATTTTTGCCAGAAAGTCTGTTTGGAAATGTGAGCTTCTGATACATTCCTTATGCTTGTGCTTTGTAAGATGTTTCATTTTTCTGTTTTCTTTCTTAGCTAGGGGAAAAAATCACATTGGTTCTATAAGATTGGTTGTATACAAGCAATCTTAAAACTGCTGGAGCCCCAGTATGGAGTCTTTAAAATAAATGTGCTTAAGCTAAGCCATGATGTCAGAAGTCATGAAAGGTAGCATACGGGGGCATCTAGCAGCTGATAAGGTGTGTTTCTTTTTCTGGGCATTGATTATACAGGAAACTTCATTTTGTGAAATTACAACAAGCTACGTGCTTATGATAGATGTACTCTTGTACATGTCTGTTACACTTCAATAGGAAGGGAAAAATAAAATGCATTTTATATAAACATGACATTCTTGCAACAGTTTTCCCGAGCTAGAAATTAGATTAGACAATTTTGCAAAATGGTGCGCAATTAGTGCCTTTTTCCAACTAACCAACCCACCAGAATCATGTATTTGAAGGTCTAGGATGCACAGCATTGTATTAAATATTGTCCATAGCCTTGTGGAGAGAGCAACATATCTACATTAAAAGCAATCAATTCACAAGAGAAATATTTATTGAGTACCTACTAAGTAGCAGACACTATTCTAGACTCGTGAGCTTACACAAGTGAGCAAAACAGGCAGGATTCTTGTCCTTGTGGAACTGATGGCCTAGTGAGAGAACAGAGCCAGTTAGCAACAGATAGTAAGTAAATGCGTGATGCGTCAGATGGTGACATGGAATGTTCAGAAAATCAAGCAATGTGAGAGGGGTAGGGAGTGCTATGAGGGAAGTTACAATTTTAAATAAGATGTTCAAAGAGATGTTACTAAGAAGGTGATAGTTAAGTAAAAATGTCCAACTCTTTGTGACCCCATGGACTGTAGCCCAACAGGCTCCTCTGTCCATGGAATTCTCCAGGCAAGAATACTGGAGTGGGTTGCCATTCCCTTCCCCAGGGGATTGTCCCAATCCAGGGATTGAACCTGTGCCTTCTGCACTGCACACAGATCTTTTCACCATCTGAACTACCTTAGAAGCCCCAAAAGAAGATGCTATCTATGTGTAAAGGTGGAGGAAAGGAATCCAGGCAGAGGAACAATGAGCCAGGAAAGGACCTGATGAGTTCCAGCCGAGGAAACCAGTGTATTAGGATAAGGTGAGTCAAGGGAGAAGGAGTGGTTGCAAGGTCAGGGAATTAATGGAAGGAAAGATAACTGTAAGCTGCTCTATGATTTTGGTATTTACTTTCAATGAAATGGGGCAAGAATCTGACTAAGGGAGTGTCATGAGCTGACATACATTGTGAAAGCGTCTAGTTGCTTTTGTGAATAGACGACAAAGGAGGAAAGTAGTAGGAAAGGAGAGCCTGCTACCTGTTGGTGGGAATGTAAATTGGTGCAGCCACTATGGAGAATGGTATGGAGTGTCCTTTAAAAACGAAAACTCAAGTTACCATATGATCACGCAGTCTCACTCCTGGGCATAAAAAAAAACCATCTGAAAACTCTAATTTGAAAAGATACATGCACCCTAATGTTCATAGCAACACTGTTTACAATAGCTAAGACATGGACCCAACCTAAGTGTCCATTAACAGATAAATAGATAAGGAAGATATGGTGGATAATATATATGCTCTATACATATATAACATATACACACACCCACACAATGGGATACTATTTAGCTGTAAAAAGAATGAAACAATGCCATTTATAGTAACATCAATGGACCTAAGGGATGATCATACTAAGTGAAGTAAATCAGACAAATATCACATGATATCACCTGTATATAAAATCTTTAAAAATGATTAAAGTGAACTTATTTTAAAAACCGAATAGTGTCAAAGACATAGAAAACACATTACCAAAGGTGAAAAACTTGGGAGGGGGGATAAATTGGGGATTAGAGATTAATAATATATATAATAATATATGTTATATAATAGATAATACTATATATAAAACAGATAACTAATAAGGACCTACTGTACTATATAGCACAGGGAACTCCTCTCAATACTCTGTAATGACTATATGGGAAAAATATCTAAAAAAGAGTATATACATGTATAATCTGATTCACGTTGCTGTACAGCAGAAACTAGCACAATGTTTTAAATCAACTATACTCCAATAAAAATTTTTTTTAAATAAACAATGAGGACCCACTGTATAGCACAGGGATTTTTATATCTTGTAATAATCTGATAGAAAAGAATCTGAAAAAATATATTTATATATATGTGTATTAATATATACACGTGTGCCATGCACGCTTAGTCATAGCCAACTCTTTGTTACCCCGTGGACTGTACCCTCACCAGCCTCCTTTGTCCGTGGAATTTTCCAGGCAAGAATACTGGAGTGGGTTGCCATTTCCTCCTCCAGGGGCTCTTTCTGGCCCAGGGATTGAACCCGTGGTTCCTGCATCTCCTGCATTGGCAGGTGGATTCTTTACCACTGCCGCCACCTTTGAAGACCCATATGTGTTTGTGTTTATAAATCACTTTGCTGTATACTTGAAACATTGTAAATCAACTATACTTCCTTTTTTTTTTTAATTGACAAACAGAAAAAGAGCAGTAGCAGGAAGACCCGTCAGGAAACTTTTGCAATAACACAGGGGAAAAATGATGGCGACGATGGTGCCTGGTCCAGGCTGGTAGCAGCAGACATGTGTGTAATTGTCAGGGTTTGTGTATATTTTGAAGATTGAACCCACAGGATTTGTTGAAAGATTGGGCATGAGACTTGAGTAGCCGAGCGTGGTTTTGAGGTTTCAGGACAGAGCAAGGTGAAGTCATCAGGTCAGCTGAGGAAGACTGTGGGTAGGGCAGGACTGGGGAGGAACATGGCAAGCTCGGTTGGGCACCATAAGTTTGGGGCATCTATCAGACATCCTAACAGAGAGGTCAAGTAGGTTGTGAAGTATCTATGAGTATAGAGTTCAAAATAAACGTGTGAATGCAAGTGTAAATTACAGATTAATAGGCATAGAGGTTATATTAGATTAGATGAAATAAACAGGAAAAAAATAACACAAAATAGAGAAGAGAACCAAAGAGAAGGGCCAAGCAATAGAGAAAGAACAGCCAATTCTGTCCTAGGGCACCCCACGCCTGTGACAAAACTGGTTGACTTTCCACTGTAATAACTACCTTCCGAGAAAGAAGTCCAAGGGCATTTTACTAGTTTCCATGCCAAGCCGTGGTCATGAATAATCGCACAGTACCTGGAACATAATAATAAGAGCTGCTGAATGATTGCAAATTGTTGAATGAGTTATTTCAGGGCTCTGGGGACGGGCTAAAATCTCCTGAGGTTTGAGCTCTTTTTATTAGAGAGATTTGATATTCTAAATACATTTAGACTTCTTTCCCTTCATACCCTCCAGGCACAGTGGGGATCAGATGGGCCAAGGTGCTTCCTCCTTGGGACTGAGCTGAAAGGCTGAAGGCTGCTTCACTCCAAACAAGCTGCTCTTTCTCCCTAATCAACTCTAGCTGATCGATTCTTTTTTATTTTGAAACATCTACCTGCTGTGACCAAGCATTCTTCTTGGTATCTGCAGAGAGGGGAGAGTCTCTGGGCCATCTCCCCTCTCAGCAGCTTGCTTCCTCTCTTCACTGAAGCCTCTGCTAACGTCATCTCCTCAGAGAAGCCTATTAGCGTCATTTGATCTCAAGCTGTCCGAGTCTCGTCCACTTTCTTTTTATACCACTCAGTACTACCTGCCACTTTATTAATTTGTTGGATGGTTGGTGATATGAACTGAGATGTATCCCTTTAAACTTTGCATCTTGAAGCCCTACTTCTCAGCATACTATACGTAGATTGAGAACCAGTTAAGGTTAAATGATGTCTTAAGAGTGGCTCCCTGATCCAACAGGATTAGTGTCCTTATAAGAAGAGACACCAGCGGTTCATCTCTCTTTGTGCGAGGACACAGAGATAAGGTGGCCATGAGCAAGCCAGAACGAGCTCTCGCTGCAAACCGCATTAGCCAGTACTTTGATACTGGACTTCTAGCTTCCGGAACCATGAGAAATAAATTTCTGTTGCGTTAAGCCACCCAGTCTACAGTATTTTGTGAGGGCAGGCCAAGCTGATTGAGACTCTTGGTTACCTCTGCCTCTTCCACTAAAAAAGTCTTTTTTAAGGCAGGATTTTGGGGGTTTATTTTTCTTATTCAGTGTATTGGAACTAGAACAAAGTCTCACTCATAGCAGGCCACTCACTAAATGTGGATGCAAGAATCAACTCTCGGATCTCGTTGAGATGTCACTTAGCTAGTTTTGTGGGTGACCCCCATGTGGAAGGGTCACGCTGAGCAAGAGCTAAGGTAAGGAACAGGTGGTCCCTGGCTCACGAGAAGCCTGCCATCTGGTCACTCTGGGTTAGGTTGCTCTGTTAGGCTAATAGCAATTCCCTTCTCCAAACTCTAAATTCTGTTTCCTGCTAGGCTGCAGAGAGGAGGGACAGCGCTTTGGATAATAACAACCCTCATTTTAGCAGAGGCTCCAGGCTGTTTTCCATGAGAGGCATCTCCGGGCAAACAGAGGTTTTCAAAGTAAATTTAGTGTTTCATTTGGGATGAATAGTCTGTACTTTCATCTTATAAATCATACCCAGCAATCCTTTTCTCAACTTTGGCCCTTGAAGAGTGGAGGAAATGGTGTTTCTGACCAAACCGGTCACTGGATGGGAGTCCAGTACAGAGACACTTGTAGAAAAGGTATGGAGAAAATCCTTATCTCTTTTGTCAGGAGTCTCCCAATGCAGGATCTTTTATCCTTGACTAAGCTCTGATTGAAAATTTCCCAAAATACATACAAACACACATGCACCAGAATTAATATATTCAAACTGAAACCAGCTAACACAGTGGCACATTGTGTAGAAGTTGACGTTTATTGTGACCTAACTCCATGAACTCCATAGACATGAGAGTCAAAACTAGACAATTGTGTGGGAGGAAAGGTAATGATATTATGGATCCACAAGGCTGTAAAAGAATAACAAAGAAGATAAGCAATAAGTAAAGCTTTCAAGATCTCACAGCTCAGTTCCCTGTTTGGAGGGAAAAGGGTTTTATTTCTGTCTCAAACGTAGGCTTAGGCAAACCCAAGCCTTGCTCTTTGTGGTGGGCTTATAAGCAGGGTAAGTGGAAAAAGGGAAATTCCTGGCAAGTACTGGTTTGGAGATGGTACAAAAAACCTCAGTAAGTATAGTGTATTTCCTTCTTTCCTGAATCCATACTAACTTGCCCAGTAAAACTTTCTTTAGTCCTTTGCTGATTCCAAAACTTATTTTAATTCGTGTGTTTCATTTTTTATTTCCTTTCCCACAGATGGTGGGTAAAATATAAGCCTGCAAAAGTGAAGCTTAAAAGACTTTCTTTTCTTTTTTTGACTTTCAAATATTTCACATGACTATATGATAGTCCCACCTCGTCTGCCCACACTTACATTTTTCCTCTTCCTAGCATTAATAGGTCTAAACATTTGGTTAGGCAGGAAATTTATAATAGAAATTTCATCCACCATTCTTTTGTCTCTTGTAGGAGTTTTTAAAAACTATTGCAGAGGTTCAATTCTAGCTGCAATGGAGTGAGCACGTTGACTCACTCCACCCGCTTCCTCCCACTGACTGTAGCTATGAAACTTGTATACAATCAATGAAGCATCTGAGGGCTCTGAAGGTAAATAGTAGCAGTCAGATTGGAGAAGATGACCAAAATGGTGAGTTTATTACTTTTTCCCCTCTAGTATCACTTGAAATGAACTCAAGTCTGCCCTATGCAAAAACAATAATATACAATGCCAAGCAAAATTTATCCTGTGTACGCAAGACTGATTCCGTGTTGAATATCAGTCAAGGCAATTTCATCATATCAACATTCTGAAGAGTAAACAAATATCAAAAGTATGAAGTATAAAAGAAGAAATTGATAAACTGAACTTCATCAAAATTAAAATTTGTTGATATACAAAAGACATTAAGAACATGAAAAGACAAGCTACAAACTGGGAGAAAATATTTGCAAATAGTATTTCTAAAAAAGGAATTTAACCAGAATACCTAAAGAACCCTCAAATATCAACAAAAAGGAAACAATCCAGCTCTGACATAAATCATATCAATATTTTCTTACGTCAGTCTTCCAAGACAATAGAAAGAAAAGCAAAAATAAACAAATGGGATGTACTTAAACCTATAAGCTTTTACACATCTTCCTGGCAAGTACTGGTTTGGAGATGGTACAAAAAAACCTCAGTAAGTATAGTGTATTTCCTTCTTTCCTGAATCCATACTAACTTGCCCAGTAAAACTTTCTTTAGTCCTTTGCTGATTCCAAAACTTATTTTAATTCGTGTGTTTCATTTTTTATTTCCTTTCCCACAGATGGTGGGTAAAATATAAGCCTGCAAAAGTGAAGCTTAAAAGACTTTCTTTTCTTTTTTTGACTTTCAAATATTTCACATGACTATATGATAGTCCCACCTCGTCTGCCCACACTTACATTTTTCCTCTTCCTAGCATTAATAGGTCTAAACATTTGGTTAGGCAGGAAATTTATAATAGAAATTTCATCCACCATTCTTTTGTCTCTTGTAGGAGTTTTTAAAAACTATTGCAGAGGTTCAATTCTAGCTGCAATGGAGTGAGCACGTTGACTCACTCCACCCGCTTCCTCCCACTGACTGTAGCTATGAAACTTGTATACAATCAATGAAGCATCTGAGGGCTCTGAAGGTAAATAGTAGCAGTCAGATTGGAGAAGATGACCAAAATGGTGAGTTTATTACTTTTTCCCCTCTAGTATCACTTGAAATGAACTCAAGTCTGCCCTATGCAAAAACAATAATATACAATGCCAAGCAAAATTTATCCTGTGTACGCAAGACTGATTCCGTGTTGAATATCAGTCAAGGCAATTTCATCATATCAACATTCTGAAGAGTAAACAAATATCAAAAGTATGAAGTATAAAAGAAGAAATTGATAAACTGAACTTCATCAAAATTAAAATTTGTTGATATACAAAAGACATTAAGAACATGAAAAGACAAGCTACAAACTGGGAGAAAATATTTGCAAATAGTATTTCTAAAAAAGGAATTTAACCAGAATACCTAAAGAACCCTCAAATATCAACAAAAAGGAAACAATCCAGCTCTGACATAAATCATATCAATATTTTCTTACGTCAGTCTTCCAAGACAATAGAAAGAAAAGCAAAAATAAACAAATGGGATGTACTTAAACCTATAAGCTTTTACACATCTCATTTCCTAAATGAGATGAAAAGACAGCCTACATATTAGGAAAAAATATTTGCAAACAATGTGGCCAACAAGGGTTTAATTTCCACCTCAGACAACTCAATAACAAAAAATAAAAAAATAACTCAATCGAAAAATGGGCAGAAGACCTAAATAGTCTTCTACTATAGAAAGTGAAAAGTGAAAGTGAAGTTGCTTAGTCGTGTCTGACTCTTTGCGACCCCATGGACACCAGGCTCCTCCATCCATGGGATTTTCTAGGCAAAAGTACTGGAGTGGGTTGCCATTTCCTTCTCCATCTACTATATAGAATAATAATAATTTCTCCAAAGAAAACATACATACTCTAAGAGGCACGTGCAAAGATGCTCAACATCACTAATTATTAGAAAAAAGCAAATCAAAACTACAACGAGATACCACCAAACACCAGTCAGAATGGCCATCATTACAGTCTACAGATAACAAATACTGGAGAGAGTGTGAAGAAAAAAGAAGTCTTCTATACTGTTGGTGTAGATATTAATTGGTGTAGCTGCTATGGAGATCTTAAAAAACTAAAAATAGAGTTGCCATATGATCCAGCAATCCTGCTTCTGGGCATGTAACCGAAAATATAAAAACTCTAATTCAAAAAGATGCATGCACCCCAGTGTGCATAACAGCACTATGTATAGTAGCCAAGACATGGAAACAAGTGTCCATTGACAGACGAATGAATAAAGATGATGTGGTCCATATGTACAATGGCATACATAAAATGAATGAAATAATGCCACTTGCTATGACATGACTGGACCTAGAGATCATTGTAGTAAATGAACTAAGTCAGACAGAGAAAGATATCATATCGTATCTTTGTGCTTAGCCACTCAGCTGTGTCCAGCTCTTTGTGATCTGATGGACTGTAGCCTGCCAGGCTTCTCTGTCCATGGGATTCTCCAGGCAATGGGTTGCCATTTGCCTCTCCAGATGAGTTCATTATGTGGAATCTAAAATATGACACAAGTGATCTTACTTATGAAACAAAAAGAGACTCACAGACATAGAAAACAAATGGATTGTTACCAAAGAGGAAAGAGGGTACAGAAGGAAAAAATTAAAAGTTTGGGATTAGCAAATACAAGCTGTTAATACTATATACAAAATAGAGACACCACAAAATCCTATCTAATAGCACAGGGAACTATGTTCAATGTCCTGTATAAACCTTAATAGAAAAGAATATGAATATGAAAAAGAATATGTTTGTATATGTATGACTGAACCACTTTGCCATACATCGGAAACTAACACAATGTTGTAAATCAATTATATTTCAATAAAAAATTAAAAATTAAATAAGCTAATATTAAAATGGATAAAAGACTTGAGTAGATACTTTACTAAGGAGAATGTAAAGATGGCAATAAGGTCCATGAAAAGATGTTCAACGTTATTAGCCATTAAGGAAATACAACTTATAACCATGACACATCTATTAAAATGGCTAAAATAAAAAATTATAAAAATACAAAGTGGTAGCAAGGATGCAGAGCAACTTTAACTCTCGTACTTTGTTAGTGGGGGTACAAAATGGCATATGCCTTCTGGAAAAATTTTGAAAAATGTTTTTATTAGCATAGAGTTAATTTACGATGTTGCATCGGTTTCTGCTATACAGCAAAGTGTATCAGGTAAAAATAAACATATATTTATTCTTTTGGGGGGCTTCCCAGGTGGCTCAGTGGTAAAGAACCCATCTGTCAATTCAGGAGATGTGAGTTCAATCCATGAGTCTGGAAGATTCCTTGGAGAAGGAAATAGCAATCCACTTCAATATTCTTGCCTGGGAAATCCCATGGAAAAAGAAGCCTGGTGGGCTACAGTCTGTGGGGTCTCGAAAGAGCTGGATACAATTTAGCAACTAAACAGCAACAAGCAACAAACTCTCTTTTAGATTCTTTTCCCATGTAGGTCATTATAAAGTGCTGAGAAGAGGTCCGGGTGTCATGCAGTAGGTCCTTATTAGTTATCTCTTTTACATAGAGTGGTGTGTATTTGTCAATCCCGGTTTCCCAGTTTGTCCCCCCTTACTCTCTGCAACCATGAGTTTGTTTCTACATCTGTTCGTCTATGTCTGTTTTACAAATAAATTCATTTGTACCCCATGTAAGCGATATCATATGATATTGTCTTTCCGTGTCTGACTGACTTTGCTCACTCACCACATCCAGCAGTCCTATTCTGGGTATTTACCATAGAGAAATAAACACATTTACAAAAGCAAACAAGCTTTGTACATAAGTGTTTATGTAGTGGCTCTAGTCGTAATCACCAAAAATTGGAAACAAGCCAAATGTCCTTCAGTTAGTGAGTGGATAAGCAAACCATGGTGCCTCTACACAATGGAACACTATTCAACAGCATCACGAAACCAACTTTGCATCATTCAACAACTTTGATAAAGCTCAACAGCATTAAGCTGAGCAGAAGGAAGCAGTCTGAAAAGGTTACCTATTCAGCGATTGCATTTATATGAAAGTCTCTAAAGGACAAAGTCACAGTGATGAACAACAGATTAGAGCTGGAGAGGGAGTGTGATGGTCAAGGGACAACACAAGGGTGTTTGGGGCAGGACTGAACTGTTCTGAATCTTGATTTTGGTGGTGGTTCCATGAATTTATATACAAGTTAAAACTTACTGGACAGACCATAGAGAGAGTACATACAAAAAAGTCAACTTTATGTTGACTTTAAAAATAAAACTAGAGAAAATCCAGAAGACTGCACAGACACAAAGCAGGCAGGAAATCATCATTTTACTCAGTTTTCCTTTTCTACTTATCTAGGGTAGAAAACTGTTCAGGCCAAGTACTTTCAGGTTTAATATTCTACATGTGTATTCATTCTCAATTTCCATCAAAGCATCCATGCAGCTTGAGTGACCCAGTGAAGATCTGGAACAGATAGCCGGGGGAAAGGACTGGCTATCAGAAAGTTAATGACTTGGCCTGATGCCATGTTTAAAGGAACAAGAATGACATTCAAACCTTAATGGAAGTATTAAGGTTCAGGATAAAGTATTCAGTCCAGGAGACAAGGAGACAGGCTTTAGCTTTAATCAGCTTTTCCAGCAATAATCAGCAATACGTTCCAAGAGTTTGCTGGGTCAGCAAATGACCAATTTCAAGTTCTTAAGCTCACAAGGAGGATAAGCCATTGCTCTTCTGTGATCCTCAAATCAAAGCTCTGTATACAACAGTACTAGCCACCTGTCCCAAAATAAGACTACAAATTTGTTATTATTATTTTTTTTAGACTGAAGCTGCCTGAGGACTTACCTGCCTTATGCACAGTTGCTCCCAAAACCCAACGTATAATAGATATTCACATAGTGTTTACTGGATTGTGTTGAATAGTAGAAAGTAGCTTTAACTTGGGGCTTCCCAGGTGGCTCAGTGGTAAAAAAATAAATCCAACTGCCAACGCAGGAGCCACAGGAGACTTGGGTTTGATCCCTGGGTCAGGAAGATGCCTTGGAATAGGACATGACAACCAACTCCAGTGTTCTTGCCTGGAAAACAGAGGAGCCTGGCGGGCTACAGTCCATGAGGTTGCAAAGAGTTGGACACGGTTGAGCATATGCCTCTACACAGAGCTTTAACTACCAGGGTTATTTTAGAGTCTTGTTCCAGACGAGGTTAGCAGTCATAGTAAAAATAAGGTGAGAATGTCTGGTAGAACAGAGGGCTAAATGTTTTTCAAGGTCTGAACCACAAGCAGAAAAGAGAAGCATCATCTAGAATCCTAATGAGGGAAGTCAGGAGAGGTGAACGTGGCCCAGCCTGGGCTCTAGCTCACTCACCGAGCAGCACAGGGAACGCACAGGCGAGGGGGGCCACACCCCTTGAGCCCTGGGGAGCAGAAGCTGGTTGTTTTGAAAATATCAAGAATGAACTGAGAACATGCTATAGCTCGGCTTGGGTCAGTTTTCAAGCGACCTCAGGGGAAGTGAGAGCTACTTGCAGGAACCCTACGCATCATTTCTGCCCACAGCTCAGGAACGCAGGCAGCCTCGTCCTGGACCAGCACTCTTTCAGTCTGTCTGCTGTGATCCTCTACTGGCTCCGTTTTCCTCTCTCCACCCACCGAGTCCTCTGCTTCTGTACTGACTGCTGTTGCCACTGCTAACAGGGAGATCTCTTAGAATTTTCTAGTTCTGATGGGTTATAGAATGCCACCGGGCCACGATAATGTCACAGCCTAGACAATGGATGGGCTGCCCTTGGTCATAAACGCCTGCACACGAGGCCACAAAAAGTCAGGGCCAGGGCTGGGGCAATTCTCTTCACAAGTGTTATGAGGGAATGGGACCCGACATTCAGGCACAGAGCTCCTTGGGGTTTGGGGTTGAGGCTCATGGTATTCGGGTGACTCTCTCCTTACTGAGATGACAAACAGCTGGAGGGGTAAACGAAGGCAGCGACTCTGTAGGCTAGAAGGACAAACTCACAAAGACGGGAGCACACAGCTCCTGTTGCCGCCAGGCACTCTCGGGTCAGACACAGAACTGGAACTTTGCTCTCTGGACCCGGGAGGTGCCCTCTGCTGCAGATTTCTTTCGAGGCTCCTGCGACTCCTGCATTGACAGGCGGGTTCTTGATGACTGAGCCGCCTGGGAAGCCCAGATCCTGTTACTCTGCTACCTAAAACCCTGTGTGTCTCCCACTCCTCAGATTCAGAGCCTAATATCTGACAACGCCCAGAACAACATCGGCACCCTACTCATCCCCAGGTGCCCCCACACCCCCACCTTGTTCTGCTGCGGGCACACCAGCCTACTGGCTATTACTTGGACACTCCAGACCTGCTCCTACCCTCGGCCCCTTGTACTAGCTGTACCTTCTGCCTAGAAAATCCGTCACCCGGGCAGCTCCAAGATTCTCTGTGATCAACTTCCAGTCTGTCCCGCCCTCTGGCCTGTGTTCTAGATTCCCCTTGTCCTGTTTCACTTTTCCACAGATCAGATCCCTTTTGAATACAGCACATAATTAATTATTGACCAGGCTTATTTTCTCTCTCCGGCAGTAGAACATAAACTCCAGAGAACAGGAATTGTATCTATTTTCTCCACTGATCGGTCTTTCACACCAAAAACAGAGTAGGTACAGAACAGAAGCACAAGAAATAGCGTTGAATGAATGAGCAAGTGGGTATCAGCTATGGCCGGCGGCATTTCCCTCCCTGGCAACCTCAACTTCTGATGATGACCTGAATCACTCCCTCACCCTTCATTCATTCATTTATTCATTGTTTGCTCAACAATTATTCATGTGTCTGTCCTGTACCAGGCATTAGAGATAGCGAACAAAACTAAGTCACCACCTCTTTCCTTGCCAGGAAGATAGGCGATAAATACATAAACAGATTGAAATGTGCTCTAATGTTACATGCTATGAGATACCAGGATATGCTGCTCCCAAATATCCCTCTTTTGCATAAGGATTATTGTAAGCTGATTATTTTGAGAAAGAGCAGACACCAGTGGTGCTCTGAAATCAGAGTAGAAATTACCCTTTTGTAAGGAAAATTTCCATTCATAAAAGAAATCTCCATTTGTAAAAAGTGTCTCTCTGTACCAGGGAGAAGAGGATTTTGAATCACAGAAACCTCTTCTCCATAGAGAAGGAAGGTGCAGGCGTCATTCTGCAAAACAAGGCTTACTCTTGTTTATTATATTTTCCTGGTCACCTTCCCTTAACTTGGCACCTCCCCTCCCACTTTTCTCCTTTTGTTGTAGTGGAAGATAGTGTTTAAGTCCAAATTCTGAACCACTTCTGAGTCACTCTTCCCAGAGTTTCTCTCTGTATATGAGGCATGCTGCTCCTGCAGCTATTTAGATGGACACTCATTCGTGTCCATCTCTTTGTGATCCCATGGAAAGTAGCCCCCCAGGCTCCTTTGTCCATGGAATTTCCTAGGCAAGAAAACTGGAGTGGGTTGCCATTTCTTTCTCCAGGGGATCTTCCCAAGCCAGGGATCGAACCTGCACCTCTTGCTTCTCCTACACTGGCAAATGGATTCTTTACCACTGTGCCACCTTGTTGCCCAAGTATACACATGTTAATAAACTTCTGTTTGTTTTTGTCTTTTAAACTGTCTTTTGTTACAGGCTTCCCTGATGGCTCAGATGGTACAGCATCAGCCTGCAATGCAGGAGATGAGGGTTCAATCCCTGGGTTGGGAAGATTCCCCTGAAGAAAGAAAACCTGCTCAGTACTCTTGCCTGGAAAATTCCATGGATGGAGGAGTCTGGTAGGCTACAGTCCATGGGATCACAAAGAGTCGGACACACTGAGCAACTTTACTTTGTCACAGGGACCCCAGCTGAGAACCTCCAAGAGAGGAAGTAGGATTTTTTTTCCTCCCCTAAGGGCCATCATATGCTAGTGAAAGTATCAAGCTGGAATTTTCCTGGCAGTCCAGCAGTTGAGATTTTGCCTTCCAATGTAGGGGGTGCAGGTTCGAGTCCTAGTTGGGAAGCTAAGATTCCACATTCCTTGTAGCCAAAAAAGCAAAACCTAAAACAGAAGCAATATTGTAAAGAGCTTAAAAATGGTCCAATTCAGTTCAGTCGCTCAGTCATGTCTGACTCTTTGTGACCCCATGAACTGCAGCATACCAGGCCTCCCTGTCCATCATCAACCCCTGGAGCTTGCTCAAACTCATGTCCATGGAGTTGATGATGCCATCCAATTCATCCTCTGTCATCCCCTTCTCCACCCACGTTCTATCTTTCCCAGCATCAGGGTCTTTTCAGATTAGTCAACACTTTGCATGAAGTGGCCAAAGTATTGGAGCTTCAGCTTCAGCATCAATCCTTCCAATGAATATTCAGGAATGATTTCCTTTAGGATTGACTGGTTGGATCTCCTTGCAGTCCAAAGGACTCTCAAGAGTCTTCTCCAACACCACAGTTCAAAAGCATCAATTCTTCAGTGCTCAGCTTTCTTTATAGTCCAACTCTCACATCCATACATGACCACTGGAAAAACCATAGCCTTGACTAGATGGACCTTTGTTGGCAAAGTAATATCTTTCCTTTTTAATATGTTGTCTAGGCTGGTCATAACTTTCCTTCCAAGGAACAAGCATCTTTTAATTTCATGGGAGCCCAAGAAAAGAAAATCTGTCACTTTCTCCATTGTTTTCCCATCTATTGGCCATGAAGTGATGGGACCGGATGCCATGATCTTAGTTTTCTGGATGTTGAGTTTTAAGGTAGGTTTTTCACTTTCCTCTTTCATTTCATCAAGAGGATCTTTAGTTCCTCTTCACTTTCTGGTCCACATAAAAGAAATAAAAAGGAAAGCAAACAATCAGGATGAGGTAGAGTGTTTCACTCTCAGAGGGGTGACTAGGGAGGCATCACTGCAGAAATAACATTGGTGGAAGAGTCTGAGTGAAGTGAGGCAGGAGCCACACGGCTTTTGGGAGAGGTGCTCTCGGCAAGAGAATGGTAAGCAAAGGACCAGCAGCAGTGGTGACATGGGCGGCTTCTTGCTGCCGTCACTCAGCCAAACATCAGGTGGTACAGCCTGCCATCGCCACCCGACACTCGATCAGTGGGAGGCACTCATAGCACTGGGCAAACAGTGATGCTGTAGATGTGCTGTTTCAACTCTCAGATGGTTCTCCTCTTGTTCTTAGTTCTGTCTCCTGAGACAGGAAGGAAGTGGGCAGGGAACAACCATAAAAACACAGAGCTACTGAGGATACAGCATAAACTGCTTAGAATCTACTAGGCCCAAGATGGCAGAAGATTTGGTTTCCAGTAGACCCTGAGTCTCATTGTATGCTCACTGTGACACACCAACATGCTAAATGACACACCTACAGGTGTCATGAAAGTTCCAAGGCCAACACTAAAAGGCCAAAAAGTAAGTGGCGATCCAGTTCCTGCATATTCTCACCCCTTCCCCCAAATAGCTGGAACAATTCTCCACTCATTAGCCTGGGAAATAACTCAGCTGGTAAAAATTAACCACCCCCACACTGAAAGTGAAAGTGAAAGTGAAGTCGCTCAGTCGTGTCCGACTCTTTGCGACCCCATGGACTGTAGCCTACTAGGCTCCTCTGTCCACGGGATTTTCCAGGCAAGAGTGCTGGAGTGGATTGCCATTTCCTTCTCCAGGGGGTTACTCTTGCCTTTTGAAATGGACCTGTGTTCTGCCTATGGAGTGTGCATCTCTGTTTTCACTTTACTATGGCTCATTCTTAAATTCTTTCCTGCAAGAAGCCAAGGAACTTTGTGAGACCTGGGACATGACCATTCCCTTAAGCCCCATTTCCTGCAACCTCTTTACAATGGATATAAATAAACATACTTTCTACCTAACACTTTGCCTCTCACTGAATGCCTTCTACACCTAAACATAAAGAACTTGAGTTTCATTAAGTCCGGAGATGAGTCATGCAGCTTCAGTTGGAAGATTCGAGTCCCATCTGAGGTGTGCAGTTTCACTCCCACTTGCCATGGCAACCCTTCCAAACATGCACACATCTCCAAACCAGAAATAAAACTAAAACACAGCAATGGAACACAGCCCTTCCAAACATGCACACATCTTCCAAACCAAAGATAAAATTAAAAACACAGCAAGAAACTTTTACTCGAAGCCTCTATGCTGCAGGCAACATGCTAAATTTTTTCCCACACATTTAATTCATTTAGTCTCCAAATATATAGGTTCAGTTCAGTTCAGTCATTCAGTTGTGTCTAACTTTTTGTGACTTCCTTCTCCAGGGGATCTTCCCAACCCAGGGACTGAACCTGGGTCTCCTGCATTGCAGGCGGATTCTTTACCATTTGAGCCACCAGGGAAGGACAGTAACTGGTGGAGCTAAGAGTCATTTTTTTTAAAAGACAATTTACTTCTTGAGTCTTTTATATAGGAATTGGCAACATTTTTGTCCATATTGAAGCATTTTTTAGTGTTATATGAAATAATGGTGCTTCTGATAATCAGTAATCACTTAGATGTGATGAAATTTGGTGGGTAATTGAATCAGTAATTGTTTGACCATCCTCATGCTCTTCATATTCTGAGCGGATGAAGTAAGAGATATAGAGAGGTCATTTGCCACTGTAAGATGATGGAGTAGAAGGACGTGTGCTTATCTCCTGCGAGAACTTCAAAACTGCAACTTGCTGCTGAGCAACCATCAACAGGAGAACGCTGAATCCCACCAAAAAAAGGTATTGCATATTCAAGGGTAAAGGAGAGGCCCCAACCAGACAGTAGGAGGGCGAAATCACATTTAGAATCAAACTCCATACCCATCGGAGACACTTGGAAGGGTTGAAATAGAGATGAGATCAGTTCAGCCCTGACTCTGAAGTAACTGGTGGAACTGATAGTGAACTCAGAGCCAGGGCTGATCTGACCTTATCTAAATTTCAACCCCATCCCTGCTGGCAAACAACCTCTCTGCATCTCTTACTTCATCTGCTCAGAATACAAAGAGCATGGGGATGGTCAATTACTGACACAATTACCCACCAAATTTCATCAAATCTGAGTGACTATTGCTTATAAGAAGCACCGTTACTTCATATAACTCTAAAAAGTGCTTCAAGAAAATTATGGAAAAAATGTTAAGACAACTCCTATATAAGAGATGGTTCAAGTGGTAAATTTTCTTTAAAAAACTTACAAAGAGCATGGGGATGGTCAATTACTGACACAATTACCCACCAAATTTCATCAAATCTGAGTGACTATTGCTTATAAGAAGCACCGTTACTTCATATAACTCTAAAAAGTGCTTCAAGAAAATTATGGAAAAAATGTTAAGACAACTCCTATATAAGAGATGGTTCAAGTGGTAAATTTTCTTTAAAAAACAGATGGTTTTTAAGTATGGCACATCCATACCCACCAAAACCTTTCTCTTTCCTGTGTCAAAAGCTGAGATATCCCTCCTCCAAACTAAAATTCTCTCATTATGTTCTCTATTTTTTTTTCCTCCTCCTTGGCCTTTTCCCATTGATTTTTTTCCCTTTCTCTCCAGTGTTTTTCAGTCCAACTTCCTCAGACTAAAAACATCTCCAAGTCTCTTTTATCTGGAAAGTCATCAGCCTGGCTCTCATTATCTCATCCTCTAGCTATTATTATTCCATTTTGCTCTTTCTCTTATTTTCCTTCCTTCCTCTCTACTATTTATGTTGACAGCTATCAGACATTGGATATTCAGATCCTAATTATAAAGCCTAGTGTGTGTCTGCAACATCTTTGTTGTGGACTTGTTGCTGTGGTTGTCTTTGCCCAGAAACCTCCCACTAGGGAACCCATCTTCCCTCACACCAACCCTTGGAAACATTGCTCAGGAGAACTGACTCACCCAATTACTTCCACCAGGAATGCACATGTGATCCAGGCCCCGAAAGAATGCTTCCTCAAGACTGACACCATGGGCAGGCACATGATCTAAGCCAGACCCAATCAGATTTCTGCCCTGAACTTGCCTCATCGGACTCTCGTGAGAGATGGAGTCTTCCTATTGAGACTGTCCTTTCACTGCTGGTGGCCAATTGGTCCATGATGTGGAAACAGCCCTAAGTGATGGAGACAGATACGGATCCCGCAGGTTGTTCTTTGATGTCATAGATACAAATATGCATCAGACTAGGATACTCCTAGACTGTCTCCTACGTGAGTTAAAAACTCTCCTTTCTCTTCACGCTGCTTGATTTGTGTTTTAGTTACTTGCAACCAAAAGTGTTCACGCAGGCTTCTGTGTGCTTTTATGTGGTGGTCAGTCAAGGGCAGCCACAGGAGGAGACCCAGGAGAGCACAAGAAAACCAAGTTTATTATACTCACGGGTCTAGACTGGAGTCACTGTTGCCATACAGGGTCACAGGAAAAGCACCAGAATTGGGGTTTTATCTTCAAGCAGAAGACAAGAAAAAGGAGGAAAGCTGAGGCTAGAAATTTTTTGCAGTTTCTTGGGGAAAGTCAAGTCAGCCCAGGGTAAACAGACTTGTTTCTGTGGGCTCTAAAGTATAGAGTCAGTTGCTCAGTCATGTCCGACTCTTAGAACTGTAGCCCGCCAGGCTCCTCTGTCCATGGGAATTCTCCAGGCGAGAATACTGGAGTGTGTTGCCATTTCCTTCTCCAGGAGATCTTCCCAACCCAGGGGCTTAACCCTCATCTCCTGCATTGCAGGCAGATTCTTTACCATCTGAACCACCAGGGAAGTCCTAGTCACCTGACACCTGGCCTAGGATGATTAAGGCAGAGGGATATTGCCTGCTGGGGTGTGAGGCCTGATAGAGGACAGCTCTGATTGGTTTGCTGGTATATCAAGGGTGTGCTCCCACACAGACAGGCTCTTGAAGCTGCTCAGTCACTAAGTTGTGTTCGGCTCTTTGTGACCCCATGGACTGCAGCCTGCAGTGGGTCTTTACCACTTGAGCCACCTGGGAAGCCCTTGGCTATCTCTTAAGTTTGCTAGCCCCAGGAGGAACAGTGTTTCTCCAGCCAGAAAGGCTTTTTAATCTTTTTTAAAAAATTCATTTACTTTTTATTGAAGGATAATCGCTTTACAGAAGTTTGCTGTTTTCTGTCAAACCTCAGGTGTCAAAATAGCAATAAACAAAAATAAAAATATATATGATACCTAAAGTTTCAGTTTTCAAAGAGCTTTGACATGCTTTGTTTCACTTGATCTGATGGCTCTGCAGGGCAGGATATGTTTGTCTTGTCTTGCTTTTGCTCATGAGTAAATTTCTGAGACTGAGCACATGCTGGACATAGAACAGTTGCTCAAAAGTATTTGTTGAGTTAAACGAGAAGTAGATATGTTATTATTTCTCCCATTTTATAGAACAGGATACCAAAATCAGAGAGCTAGTTAGGTCCTAGAGTTGATTTAGAATGGTCTAGATTGGGAACTTCTCTGGCAGTCCAGTGTATAAGACTCTGCCTTCCAATGCAGGGGGCGCAGGTTCAATACCTAGTCAGGAAGCTAAGATCTCACATGCCAGCATGGTTTGGCCAAAAGAGGAGAATGGTCTGAGTTAGACTAGGGTAGGGGCTATGGTGAAAAACTAAACTGGGAGTGTAGGATGGACTTGGATTACAACACAGGTGACAGATTCCATCTTTTTTGGAGTTCTACAGCAGCTCTTAACTATCTCCCATTAACTTGTGCTCCTCTACAATCACTCCATCCACTCAACAGCCAGAGTGAACTTTTTAAAGTGTCAAATCAGATCCAGTCACTCTTCTGCTGCAAGGTCTTCAATCAGGCCCCTTTACTTTCAGAAATAAGAGCTCCAATCTTCAATACATAGTATGAGGTCCTTATGACTTGGCTGGTTCTGCCCACCCCTTGGACGTTTCTTCCTATCCTCCATTTCTCCTATCCTTCTTGCTATTCCAGTCCCTGTAGACTTCTTTCCATTCTAGAAAAATACAGTCTTCTCCCAATTCAACACCTTTGCCTGGAACACTCTCCCTCCTTCACTCTTTTTTTTTTTTTTTTTAAAGTATAATTTCCATTTTATTGTCATTTCAGAGAACCCAGTATTTCTTTAATCTTTAAGGACTTAGATTCTGACTTGGGCTTTGGAGGAGGACATGGGGTAGCACCTGGACGTCTAAATCGAGGGTAGAGGTGTTCGGTCCTTCGGGGCTTCTGAGAGAGATTCCTGACTTACCCAATGCATGCAGTAATGGAATCTTAGGAAGCACATGGGCATCAAAGGCACTCGCTTCAAAAATGTCCCTGAGGGCTTCGAGCTCTACGATGTTCTAAATACAGAACTTCTTAATAGACTTATCCTCGGGCAGGCAGCAGGCACAGTTGGTGCAGCAAATAGGCTGCACGTGGCCGAGGCCCTTTTTGGTCTGACCATTATTCTTGTTTTTGATCATGATTCTTTTCTTGGTCATCTCGGAAGTGCAGAGGCAAGAGAGGTCCTCCTTCACTCTTTATCTAGTTAATTCCTCCTCAGTGTTGAATTTTCAGTTCCAACATCATTTACTCTAGAGCTTTCTGAGCTCTCCTTCTCCACTCTCATTCTAGACCAGCTCTCTTGCTACCCACTCTTGTCCCAGGTTTTGATTTCATAGCCTCTATCAGCCTGTCATGATTTATTGAGTACAGACTCTCCAAAAGACCACCAGCATAACCTGTCACTCAAGTAAAACTTAGAAATGTCTCAGAAAGGGGAAGCCAGGAGCTGATATGATAGAGTTTTGAGGTCTTGACTCAAGTGGTTTTAAGGGGATCCAGTTGAGATCAGGCAAAGTTCTTTATTTAATCATTTAGAAGTAGTGAATTGAGAGTGAGCTGGGGTCTTGAAGCAAGGAGTATACAGTGAAGAGTTCTGTTATCCTGAGAAATTGACTGTTTGAGCAGCTAAAGTTCAGATAAATTGATTTTTTTAGGAAGTTCCTAAAGCAAACAATAAAGGTATTTACCAGTGTATAGTCTTAGCTCCCTGGGCAGGAATTATTGGAATAAATCATGCAGTCTTGTTGATGTAGGTGGCCTTAGTTCTGAGTCCCAAGTTACAATGATATGTATGCAAGCAGTTTCAGTCCTCTTGACATGCCTGTGTCTCTGTCATCTGTGGCAATTGTAACTTTACACCAGACTGATGTCCATCTCTACTGTGAACGCTATGTTTTGTGAAGGGAAGTCACACATCTGTTTTGCTTACCATTTTATTCCCTGTACCAATCAGAGAACCTGGAACATACAAGGCATTCACCTGATATTTGCTTAATGACTGAGACCTTTGGCAAGAGCCTACAGGGGGATGGGATAGAAATCAGAACCTGCATTTGTCTTCACTCCTACATTTGACTGGCTCTAGTAATGCCAAGTTGGGTGCTGGAAGAACTTATTTAAAGATGAGAAGTTCCACTTTGGGAAATGGAATTTCATCTCTGACAGCAAACACACATCTAGAATTCAGGAAAGGTAAAAGTCAGGGCAATATATGCAAACGTAATGAATTTTGTTGATTCAGAATGGCTTAAAAAGCAAAGTAATGCGGAGCTGTCAGATAACTATCGTTGCTATAAATCTGATTTTATCAGAAAAAAATGCTTAAAAATCCATTTAGATTGAAAGTCTTCCTCAATCTGGCACGGGCAAGACTAATTAAAGTGTACTAGGTTGGAAAGATGATGGTAAATACACACATAACACCTTCTGTGTGCCAGGTACTTTTTCTAAGTGCTTAACCTCCATTAAGTCATTAAACCTCATAATAACTCTATGAGGTAAGTGCTAGAATCATCTCCATTTACAGATAAGAGACCTAAAGAACTGAGAAAATCTTCTTACAACTATACAAAATAGGACTCCATTAACATAACTTTCTAACTGGGAAGTTCTTGCCCAAGAAGATAGAGCTTGTAAAATATTTGTCTCAAGAACATCCTGAAAATGCATTTATCTGAAGGCTAGACAGCTCAACTGGGAAAACCAGACTGCTTATCAAAGAGCTGTCTAATTATCAAGAGTCATTTCAAAACCTACACCTTGCTGAATTCACCAGTCTTAAATTCCATGTCACACACTTGGTCCAGCCTCAAGCAAGTCCCCACACTGGAAATCTCACCTTCACCTTATAAATACCCATCCTTGAAGTCCCGCTCTGAGACACCTTAAGATGATGCCAATACAAGGCTCTCTTTCATTGCAATGAGCAGCAAACTCAGCTTTGCTTGAACAATAGATTAATTTGGTGTTCTTTTCAGGGGCCTAGCAGTTAACAGAACCTCAAGACTAATGCCTTGGGTCCAGGGCTTTACTAATGGGCTCACTCATTTTGGGTGGAGAAGGAAGAAAAGCCAGAATTTATTATTCAAATAGATGCCCACTTCATTTGGGTAAAGACAGTTAAGTTTTGAGAAAATTAAGGGCAAAATTCTCTGTATCTGAACCAGAGTTGAGTAAAGCTTTAAACTGCATTAAATAGAATCATAGAGAACTTGGCACTTTCACTGCCATGGGCCCTGGTTCAATCCCTGGTCAGGGAACTAAGATCTTGCAAGCCATGTGGCAAAAAAATAAAAACATAAAAACATATATATATATATATATAGTCATAGACTAACAGACAAAAGCAAGATACTTCAGTGAATATAGCCAAAAATGTCATCAAAGCCAGCCAGGTGAGAAGGAAGCTTAGGAGGCAGAAGGTCCTATCAGGCACAGAGATGAAAAGCACTGGCTTTGCATTCAGAAATGAGTTTAACTTCTGGCTTCAACACGTAACAGCAATTTGACTTCGGGCAATTAACTTCCCAAACCTCAGCAGCTCACCTGTAAAACAGAAATAATGTTCATACCTCCATCACAGAGTTAACATGAGAGCTGAACGGGACAGCATATGCCAAGTGGCCATGGGGTAATTGGTGTACCTGCTGCAGTTCATGGGTCGCAAAGAGTCGGACGCGACTGAACTAAACTGAACTGAACTGATTGTTATTATTACCATTCACTGCAGGATTTTAGGGCTTGGGAAGAGGGAAGATAAGATCAGTGGTATACTTGAGGGAAACTGGAGAATTCAAAGAGAAGAAGAAAACTGTCTTGCTGGCTAGGAATTCAGTGTTGGGCTTTTCTGTCATAATCTGGTATTTTTCCAGGAAGACTAGTTATCAAGTCCAGAGGGGTAGTTCCCTAGCGAAACTTTCTCTCTCTTTTTGACATGAAAAAAGATGCCTCTGTTTACCTCCCAAGAGGCAGAGTGTAGGACTGTAGCTGAAGTTTGATCTTAAAAGTTTAAGAATTCAGAACCCTGAGAGAGAAAGAGAATCTGTCAATGAGAAAACCTAAGCATTTTTGTGTGGCTGGCTATGCATGAGGTGAGCACTGTGCAAAGGAACAGGAGCTTACTGAGCCAAGACATATTCTTTTCCAAACTTGCTTTTTCATCGACCATGCAAGTCTTGCCCAGAAGCACAGATAGGAGGTGTTGGGTGGGTTCAGTGCTTATTGCAGCCACCCCAGCTTTTTGTCAGGTCCCTGAAGATGAATAATCTTGGAAAGGGAGGCCGTTTTCTCTTGATGAAGAGAACTGTAGGGTCACTGTTTATTTTGTATTTATCATGAGCCTCTAGGGGCTGCTGCTTTGCCTGCGATACGGTATTGGATCCTTCTCCCAAACCTTTGCAGGTATTATCATTCTCGCCATTGAATTCTTACTTGATTTACTTGTGTTTTCTTTATCAAGTACTCACAGCTTTGTGAAAGAGCCCCAGGGTCAGGAAAATTCAATGCTTTGTAAGCAGGCAGGACAGGTGTGGTATGGCGTTTCACTGAATGTGGAAACAGAACACAGTAGAGGATCAATGATCCCAAGTGCAAAGTAGAAGCAACAGGATGGAAAGATGGAAGGTTGAAAAATAAGAAAGGCTATAACCCCTATTTTACCAGCGTGGCCTTGAATAGTAATTCCACATGCAGGAAAAAGTCTCTAAAAAAGATGAGTTTTGAGGGAGAACTTGAGAATATGAGACTCAAAAGGGTGAATTTCTTTCTGATGCTAATGTGGCCACTTGGATAACTGGGTGGTTTTCCAGATCCTAAATGAATTCTTGGAATAAGGTTAAAAGGTATGAAACAGAATATTGTATGTATATTTTCAGTCTCACCTTCAGCTTTATCTCATGTGACTTGATTTTAAGTTAATACTATGTCAAGATACAGTCCACATGGGTTTTAATAATCTAAAGTCCATCTTTTATTGCTGTGTAAGAGATAGAAGAGTGTATAAGAGATATCCTGTAAGATAGGAGAGTGATTCACTCCTGTGTTAGTTAATTTCAACCCTTTCTCAAATACAGTCAAAATAAATCAAAGTTCTTCAAAAGTAACCTAAGGGCAATAGAGCTGTGCCAGTGTTGTGAGACAGACATAAATCCTTTCACAAATGTTCTAACTTGTTGAACTGTGTATTTCCAAGTTTCAAGCTTAAAGAATCCCTTATGTAATCTTAAAAGAGGAAATATCATCCCAGAAGAAATGAGAATTGCCAAACTCTTCAAACCTTCTTCAACAACTTAGCGAACATTCCTGAGCTTCCTTTATGGATGCTCTCTGCATGTTTTCATATATATACAGAAATGCGAGAGCATAAGCTGGACAAAAGTTATAACACAAAGTAGGAAACGAGTTAGCACCAAATCTCACTCAGTTTAGAAAAGTCAGAGATGGGATTGTTCAATGAAATACCTTAGGAAGTAGGTGGGGTTTGAGTTTTTTCTTGGGTAAGTGATGCGGTGGAGGGCAAGCAGTGGGAGTTTGGAATAAGTAGAATGGTTAAAGGGCTTCCCTGGTGGCTCAGAAGATAAAGAATCTGCCTGTAATACAGGAAAGTGAAAGTCGCTCAGTCGTGTCCAACTCTCTGCGACCCCATGGACTGTAGCCTACCAGGCTCCTCCATCCATGGGATTTTCCAGGCAAGAGTACTGGAGTGGGGTGCCATTTCCTTCTCCAGGAGATCTTCCCAACCCAGGGATCGAACCCAGATCTCTCACATTGCAGGCAGATGCTTTACCGTCTGAGCCACCAGGGAAGCTGGAATACAGGAACCTGGGTTCAATCCCTGGGTCAGGAAGATCCCCAGGAGAAGGAAATGGCAATCCACTCCAGTATTCTTGCCTGGAGAATTCCATGGACAGAGGACCCTGGTAGGCTACAGTCCATGGGGTCGCAGAGTTGGACATGACTGAGTGACTAACACACACACACACACACACACACACACACACACACACACACCCATAGAATGGTTAATAGCCTACTTTGATCGAAAAGGGGATTATGGTGATTAGGGTCCCGTGATAGGTCCAATGCTGTAAGCTTGCTGGTTTTCTTCCTAGAGAGAGCCATTGAATATTACGTAGAGGAGTGATTTCCTTTGCTGTTAGTAAATAATGTGAACAGGATCAGGGCCTAGGATGTCCCTCTGCCCTCCCGACACATTTCTACCCTTTCCTCCTGCTCTCCTCCCCAGTGGGCAGGCCTGTGGAGGCGATAGGACAAGCGTCTCCCCTACCTCCTGGTTCAGCCGTGGAGTGACTTGCGAGTGATCCAAGGGAAGGAGGTGAGTGATATGAGGGAACCTATTTCCCAGGCTCCATCCTTGCAGGGTCATCTCACGCTGCTGCATCCCATAGAAGAATTGCACACTTCCCCTTGGGGTCTGATAGCCATTCCTTCTTTTCTGGTTGGGTCCAGGGGTGGGGACAGCCCAGCTTGAGTACTATCTTGTTCCTGCTCCCTACAGCCTGCTCACCTTGTTAGTTGTCTTTTTCTTACACTTTGCTCAAGTTGTCCTAAGATGAGTGCACTGTCTCTTCCTCACTGAGACCTCCATCAGTCCCAAGGCAGAGACATGCAGGGTATCTGCTCACCCTGATCCCAGGCGGGGTGCCGAGGACTCGTGTTCGTGAAACAAGGTTCCATGCTCCAGGCCGTAGTTCATTCAAAGAATGTTTGGACACCTCACCCAAATTAGTCCAGTCAGATATTCTTCTGGGTACAATGCCTGAAGAAGTTCTCCATCTGGACTGAAGGGGAGGGGAATGTAAGGGTTGTGCTGTGCCATTTCCACCCACCAAGTGGACTGACAAGCTGAGTAAACTGGTCCATAGAGAAATTCACTCATTGAAATCGCATGAGTTCTGAATGGTTGTGCAGTTTTAGCTTCCAGTCCCTCTTGAGGGCCAGGTAGGTTCTAGACCTCAGGCCCCACGAGATAACTATTTTTTTTTTTTACAATAAACATCACACCACCACATCCCACATTCTGCATGTGCAAACACACACACACACACGCGTATGCACATAATTATTTGTTGATTTTAATATGTTGCAGTTCACAGAGATTTTCTGTTCACAGAGATTTAATAGAAGACCCAACACATACACCCTTCTTACCACTTATGAAGCATTTAGTGTGCACCAGACTTTGTATGACTTCCCTCGTTTAGCTCTTCTAACTCCCTGAGAAGTAGTTCTTGTGACTCAGCTCTCTCTTGGGTTAAAGGTTTCCTCTAATAGCTTCAAGTATCCCCAAATATTTTCTTGTGTCACCCAAAGGGTGCCTCATTAAAGGGGCCCTGGTCACTAGTTCCTGATGGGAGAGGGATTTCCTCATAGCAACAGCAAACAACTCTCCAGCATCAGCTGGGTGTCCTGCCGTTCAGCTCAATTTGCACTCTGTCCACTCTAAGACTGCATCAATTTCCATAGGTAAAGGGCTCAGTCCCATGAGACCATGCTCTATTTCAGATGCCAATGGGAAACCTAGATTGTTAATTGTACCTCTGATTGATGGAGTGTGAATCAGAGGGGCCCAGGACTCCCTCCTTGGGTTTGACTAATTTGAGGGAGTGGCACACAAGACTCAGAAAACCCATTATTCACCAGATAACCAATTTATTACAGAGGATACAACTCAGGACCAGTGAGATGAAAGAGATGCCTAGGGCAAGACATGAGGAAAACGTGAAGCTATAGTGTCCTCTCCACGGGCAACGTTCTCCCCATATCTCCATGTGTTCACCAGCCCAAAAGCTCTCCGAACCCCACTCTTTTGGGCTTTAGGGAGGCTTCATTACACTGGCATGTTGGATTACATCATTAGCCATTGATGACTGAACGCAATCTCCAGCTCCCATGCTCCCCGGGGGTTGGGGAGTGGGGCTAAAACTTCCAACACTCCAGTCATGCTCGATTCCCTCGGCAGCCAGCCTCCCCGTTTAGTGCTTACAAAATTCACCTCATTAACATAAACGCAGTTGTGGTGGAAAGGGGCTTGTTATAAACAAAAAGGCATCTATTCCACCTTTATGGTCCTGAAGTGAATTCCAGAACTGAGGACAAAAGACCAAATATTATGATTCCATAACTCTCATCACCTAGGAAATCCCAAGGGTTCTGAAAGCTATGAGCCAGGAACCTGGGACAAAGACCAAATATATATGAGAAATATGTTTTAGTCGTCTGAATGACCAAATATATGTTCCTTCTAAATCGCAATATGTCACTCATAGCTTCTCATAATCCAGTCTGTCAGCCTCAGCCACCACAGTCTGTTCTGTTCTTTTTCTTCACACGCAGATGTCACTGTGAAACAGCATCTACATTCAAGATCTCAGCTACAGATGCTCCTGAATGTTCTGGTCCTTGGGGTGCCCAGACATCACTGAGTTTAATGAAGAGAGAGGGAGAATGCCCTCTGTGTCAACGCACACCTTTAGCAGTTCTTCGCATGGCCAGTAAGTAGTTTGTCAAATCTCCTAATGAGAAGCAGGGCTTCCTAATAGCGTGCCTGGCAGCACTGATGACCCACAGAAGCTACTGGGGATATTGGTCCCCTTGGCCCCTGGGGAAGCCCGGTGGGACTGGAGCGACATAGCTCAAACACCTCCATCTAAGCTTGAGCAGTCTTTTTCATCACCCGCCAGTGTGGCCTATAGATACTATCATTTTCTGTACATACTATGATATGAATCTGGCCATCTATACAAGCCCAACCACACAAACCTGTGCCAACCACAAAAGGGATAAAAATCCAATCTGGGCCAGCTCAACAACAGACACTATGCCATTACTTGACTGCTTGCCTTTCCTGTTTTCTGGTTTCTCTTCTTTGTTAGGAAATAAAACTTGCATGCAAAGGAAGAGGCAGATTGTGGTGTATGTATGAGTGTGTGGGTGGGCGTATATGTATATTATTAGATATAATATTGTCTATACAGATCTTCCTTGACTTATGACAGGGTTATATCCTGATAAACCCATCACAAGTTCAAAATACTGAAAGCAAAAATGAATTTTATACCCTAACCATACCGAACATCAGAGTTTAGCCTTACCTAGCTTAAAACTCCAGTGTTCTTGCCTGGAGAATCACAGGGATGGGGAAACCTGGTGGGCTGCCATCTATGGGGTCGCATAGAGCTGGACACGACTGAAGTGACTTAGCAGCAGCAGCAGCTTAAAAAAAAATCCGTAGGGTTACAGTTGGGCAAGATCATCTAACACAAAGCCTATTTTATAATAAAGTGTCGAATATCTTATGGAATTTACTAAATACTGTATTGAAAGGAAAGAATGGCTGTCACTTATGATTGTGGGGCTCCCTGGGAGCTGAGCTCACTGCCACTGCACAGCATCATGAAAAGGGGAAAGGTCAAAATTTGAAATTCAAGGTACAGTTTCTCTTGGATGTGTATTGCTTTCACACCATCATAAAAGTTGAAAAATCATGAGTCAAATCATCATAAGTTAGGGACTGCTTGAACTCTCTTTGTTGTTGTTCAGCCGTGTCCAACTCTTTTGTGACACCGTGACTGTAGCCTGCCAGGCTCCTCCGTTCACGGGATTTCCCAGGCAAGAATTTTGCAGTGAGTTGTCATTTCCTCCTCCAAGGACTCTTCCCTAGCTCAGGGATCAAATCCATGTCTCCTGAATAGACAGGCAGATTCTTTACCACTGAAACACCAGGGGAGCCCTGAACTCTCATTGCTGCTGCTGCTGCTGCTGCTAAGTCGCTTCAGTCATGTCCAACTCTGTGTGATCCCATAGACGGCAGTCCATCAGGCTCCCTCATCCCTGGGATTCTCCAGGCAAGAACACTGGAGTGAGTTGCCATTTCCTTCTCTGGAACTCTCATTAGCCAGCCCCAGACACCCTCTTAGAATGACCCCACCTTGTCCACTGTGGACTGTGTGGGTCGGACAGGTCACCTAGCTGAGGTCCCATGTTAAATGACAGCTGAGATTGCAATCTAGGCCCATTTGGCTCCAGAGACACGTGCCCGAGTCTTCAGGATCGCCACATCCTTCTTCTTGATGCTGCATTGATTAGGATGAGAACTTTAACTCTCTGTTTAGAGACCAAGTTCTGGGGCAGCCATGGAAGCATGCCTTTCAGCACTCTCCCCAAGAGGGAACTTCATAAGGAGTGGAGTCAGGTGACAGCTCCCAGATGCAACAACTTCGGGGTTTGGTGTGACGTTTGAGGCAAGGGCACACTGTCTCGGCATAGCTGTGGCCAGCAACTGAGCGTGGTAGGGGTACCAGGGCCTGGCCACTTCTGCTTAACTTGGAACTCCTCTTCAGCAAGTCAGTGAGCTGGAGCTCTCCCTTGGGCTAGCCAGGATGGTCTCAGAGCTGCATCATGGTCCAAGGCTCATGGTGCCTGTTGCTTTACCCCTTTACCACTCATAAGCATTACCCCCTGTAGATCTCCTGCCCTCCTAGCTCTGTCTTGGTGTTCCTTCCTAACAAGTTCCTGGAGAGGTGGGCACCTCCCATATAATTCTATTTATTCTCCACCAGCACCTAGTACATACAACGTTTTGCACATAATGAGTGCAAAAATAATAATTATTATTTTTTTTTGTGGTGGGGCTTACAGAGAGGTTAACAAGCAGTTTTACACGGTGGTAATGAGCAGTTTCTGAAGGAGATCAGCCCTGGGATTTCTTTGGAAGGAATGATGCTAAAGATGAAGCTCAAGTACTTTGGCCACCTCATGTGAAGAGTTGACTCATTGGAAAAGACTCTGATGGTGGGAGGGATTGGGGGCAGGAGGAGAAGGGGACGACAGAGGATGAGATGGCCGGATGGCATCACGGACTCGATGGATGTGAGTTTGAGTGAACTCCGGGAGATGGTGATGGACGGGGAGGCCTGGCGTGCTACAATTCATGGGGTCACGAAGAGTTGGACACAACTGAGCGACTGAACTTAACTGAATGAGCAGTTTCAATATCTTTTTATACCAGTTCTGGTGAAGCTCTGGACCCATAGTGATACAGGTCAAAGATCCCCCCTGCCACCTTTTTGGCCGTGCTGCACAACTTTCAGGATCTTAGTTCCCTGACCAGGGGTCAATCTCCTGCCCCTGGCATTGAAAGCACCAAATCCTAACCACTGAAAAACCAGGATATTCCCGAGGATGGCTTTAGAGCATCAGATTCAACTTTAGATTTTGTTTAAATGAGGATTCCTGTGCCCCACTCTCAAATATTCTGACTCAGAGCCATGGGGAAGGGCTAGGACACCTCATTTTCAGTGAGAATCCCCAGTGGATTCTGAGCCAGAGGTCCTCAGACCATACTTGAGAAGCACAGATTTTGAGACTGACCGCACAACTCCAAAATTCTCCTCTTCTCCCACTGTTACCACATTCAGTGGCACATGCATCCCTGAGAACTGGGGGGGAACCTTGGCATAGTCGAGAATGCGGGTTTTTCTAACTTCTAAATCTGTTCCTGCCTACATTTAGAAACGAATAGGGCCCCAAGGACTGAAAGGAGATCAAACCAGTCAATCCCAAAGGAAATCAACCCTGAGAATTCATTGGAAGGACCAGTGCTGAAGCTGAAGCTCCAATACTTTGGCCACCTGATTGGAAAAGACCCTGATGATGGGAAAGATTGAAGGCTGGAGGAGAAGGGGACAACAGAGGATGAGATGGCTGGATGGCATCACCGACTAAATGGGCATGAATCTGAGCAAACTCTAGGAGATAGTGGAGGACAGGGGAGCCTGGCCTGCTGCAGTGCACATGGTCACAGAGAGTCAGATACAACTTAGCTACTGAACAACAACGGCACCAAGAGTAGAATGTAAAGATTTCTTTGAATCTGGAAGAGAGATAAGTTGATGCTATTCCCAGCTGACCTGTGGATATGGACTGGGATCATGAAAGGGAAGTACTAAGCTCATCTTCCAGTATGGATTTTTGGCACGGGAGTATGAAGGTAGCCATTCAGTTTAATCCAACCTTGTCCCTTTGTTATTCAAGCAGAATGTCTTCCGTTCATCTCTTATCTTTCCTACAAGGAAAGTCTCAAATCACTTTCTGACTCCTCCAAGTGCACAGCTGCTACCCAGACCCCATTGCCCCTTGTATTTTTTTTTTTTTAATGAAATACATTACATTTAAGTTACTTACTTCATGTATCCTTTTCACTCACTCACTCACCTGAAAATTATTTGAGAGTGAAGTCCGTTTCCTTTTATGTCTTCATTCCAATGGCTACCCCAGGATAGACTGTAGTAGGAGCTCAATTAATGGGATGGATGGAAAGACGGAAGGATGGTAGCAGGGATGAACTCAAGGTGACCAGACACCTCCTGGAGACTGCTTCAGTTCATTTCGCTTTGCTTCCCATATGTACATTCAGTGTCACATTAACTTAAAAATAAATGCTTATGTCATAGAAATGTATGCACATATGCCTCTCCTCTGTGCTTTCAATGGATTTAAGTCTACATATTTTTTAAATTATAATCACCACGTATTTATCTGTGGCTGTGCTGGGTCTTCACAGCTCTGTGGGGGCTATCTCTAACTGCAGTGAGCGGGGGCTACTCTCTCGTGGCGCGTGGGCTTCTCATGGCAGCGACTTCTGTTGTTGCAGAACACGGGCTCTAGAGAATGTGGGCCTCCAGAGTTGCGGCACAAAGGCTCGGTAGTGGCAGCACACAGGCCTAGTTGCCCCGAGGCATGTGGAATCTTCCTGGACCAGGGATGGAAACCGTGTCCCTTGCTTTGGAAGGCAGACCACCAGGGAAGGCCTTAAATCTGCTTTAAATGAATTTAAAAAAATATGAGAACATTTTTAAAAAGTAAAATAAAAGAAAATTTTCTAATCACAATGAAAATTTATATTGTGGGAGGCAGTGTGATATAGCAGGCTATAGAATCCATTATACTGAGGTTAAAAATCCCACTTTGTGACTTACTGGTTATATAGCTTCAGTATCCTCACATGTAAAATGGGATCGATAATATTTATGTCGTAACAGTTATACAAGCCCAGGCCAAGTCCCCGACACATAGTAAGGGCTCCACAAATATTAATTAGCTTCTTCTTCTTTGGCCAAAACTTAATAGAATCCTTGTACTTGGAAAACAAACCCATGTCATCCTTTAAAAAAATTTCTAAATGCACACACATAGATTAGATATTCAATAAGTACATGTTAGATGAATGAGAAAATTGTTTCATTGCTTCCAGCTTATTCCAAATTCTAATTTTAGTTCACTCAGTGTTCAGAAATGAATTTAAAAGCATAGTGACATGACTCAAAAGATTAAGATTTTCTATCCAGAAATCTTGATTTAAATCTTCAGTGGTTGACTTCTGAGTGGAGTGCAAATGTTGGCATTATCTTCTTTATTAGCAATTTGTAAAGGGCTGGGATCTCACACAGCTGCGTGCAGCTCAAAGATGTACCAAGCAAAGAATAAATTTCCTGCCCATGCAAACTCGAGGCAAAAAACCCACAAGCTGTCTTATATTATTCTGACAGCCCAAGCAAGATTTCCTCTTTTTCTCATAAAGAGACTTAACACAATTACAAGAATTTTCCACTATGTAGAGTTTTTACCTTATGGGATTGGTAAAGCTGATGATATATTTGTTTTAGAAGAGACCAAAGTCTCAAGAGTTACAAAAAATGTACAGATCTCACTCTAGCAATTCAGTGAACAAAACATTTCTCTTTTAAGCCTCCAAGTGATTACTCCTGTGAACTGAACAGGGTCTGCTCACAGCACCTGCTGAGTCACATTTCACGCTTTGTCCTCACAGTTGTAGTGTACCCAAACTTGTGGCCCAGGTCAAAGTGGCCCACTCCACCTTGCAACTGTGCTGGAAGCTGGTTCTTATTTAAAATGGACAACAAAGGGAAAAGGGGTTTCAACGGGGGTTCTGCTTACAGGTCTATTTATCAGAACCCATCAGTGTGAAGCACAGACAGGGCTGTAGACATCTAACCCTCTCAGTGAAGCTCAGGACTAAGAAAAGACTAAGAAAATTCGTATCTTGGGCATTCATTCTGGAAGAGGCACTTAACATTATTAAATATTTGTGTATTTATTTTATTTATACCTTCTTTCCAGAAGGAATATAAAACGTATAAGACAACACATAGGATAAGTGGGAACCTACACGATAGGAAATAGCAACGAAGCCAGCAGTCAGGGGTACAGATGGCCCAGCAGCCCCAGTCCTCCTGCCAGCAGTGGGCTGCCAGCTCAGCTCAGAAAGTCGTCCCGGCCAATGAAAGAGCACGCCACGTGGTTCTGTGTCCAAAAGGCAAAAGCACATCAGTTGTTCTGAAACACAGAGCAATTCTTGACACTGAGCCTTCAGGGAGATATTTTCCCCTCTATGCTTCTGAAGGGCGAGAAGTTTTAGTGTATTATACAACCACCCTACCTGCTCCATACACACTGTCTCGGAGCTCATTCTTCAGGACCCTGTATACACAAAAATAGAAGAACGGGAATCAGATTACTACTTGATTATTTTCCCAAGCCAAGGTTGTCTGGTAATAACCACCTCTGGCATGATCTGAAGGCTTGCAGCAGAGGTCAGCTGTCCCCTCTCCCCCTGGAAACGCACGTATAGGTCAAGTTTCGGAGTCTGCCTCCCCTACTAGACGGAGTCCGAGAAAGAGCAGGGCATAATTAACCTGGGAAAGAGAATGTTGTCATCTGTGCGATAAACCACCCCAAACTTGGTGGCACAAACAGTAACAGTTTCTCAGGACCATTGTCTCTCACAGCTCTGAGGGTTGAGGCAGCGCAGCGAGGTGTCCTCACGCCCAGCCTCTCCCAGGGGTGCAGTCAAGTGGTGGCCGGGGCTGGGATCATCTCGGAGGCTTCCTCACACGTGTGTCTGGTGCTTGATGCTGGCTGTCATTCAAAACTGTCCCTGGGACTGGCAGCTGGAATGTATGTATCAGGTGCCCCCAGGTACACTGGACGTTCTCACCCCTTGACATCTGGAATCCAGAGTAAGTGGGGTGTGTGGGGGGAGGGGTGGGGAAGGAGGGGAGGTCTGGACGAAGCTATAGTGTTCAAGTGTTAGTCGCTCAGTCATGTCTGACTCTTCGTGACCCCATGGACTGTAGCCTTGCCAGGCTCCTCTGTCCATGATATTTCCCAGGCTAGAATACTGGCTTAACCTGGGTCTCCTGCAATTGCAGGCAGATTCTTTACCATCTGAGCCACCAAGGAAGCCTGGATGAACCTATATCACCTCCTTATTTTCAAACAAACTTTATTTTGGAATAACTTCAGATTTACAGAAAAGTTGCAAACAAAGAATTTCTATATATGCCTCCCCCAGGTTCACTTTCCCCTAACGTTACCATGTTAAAATTAAGAAACTAACATTGGCTCATAACTATTCATTAAACTCTAGACTTTATCAGGAGTTCACTAATTTTTTTCAATAATGTCCTGAATTTTTTTTTTCTGTTCCAGAATCCAATCTAGGATCCCACTTTGCATTTATTTTTGTGTCTCCTTAGTCTGCTTGGGTCTATGATAGTTTTGAGGGATACTAGTCAGTTACTTTGTAGAACACCCCTCAAATTGGATTCATCTGGTGTTTTTCTCATGACTAGACTGAGGGGATGGATTTTTGGAAAAAATACCACAAAGGGGAAGGGCCTTTCCCATGAGTAGGTATACAATATCCATGTGATATCACTGGTGCTATTTGCCATGTTTTACTGAAGTTTTTATTTCCTCCTCCCCCTATATTCTATTCTTAGGAAGCAAGTCACTAAGTCTATCCCACTCTCAGAAGGGAGGGTGAGGCTAAACTCCACATCCTGGTGAGGTAGTATCTGCAAGGATCATTTGGAATTCTTTTCTTTGAAATATCTGTCTTTCCTTTCTCACGTACTTATATCAGTGTGGACTCACATATATTTATTTTATACTTTGGATTACAATACTACAAGACTTCCCTGCAGGTCCAGTGACTAACATCCCGTGCTCCCAATGCGGGGTGCCCAAGTTTGACCCCTGGTTGGGGAATAAGACCCCACAAGCCACAGTTAAGAGTGCATACGCCACAGTTAAAGATCCCACGTGCCTCAACAAAGGTTGGAGATCCCGTGTGCCACCACTAAGATCCAGTGCAGCCAAGTAAACAAATGAATATATTTTTTAAAATTACAATAATACATTCCTTATTGCTCAAATTATTCCAGCTTTGGGCACTGGGGGTCCTTTAGTTCACCCTTGTGCTCCTTTGACATGTCTTCATTCTTTAATTTTTTAAAGCACTTCCTGGTACTATAAGACGTTTGCCGGATCACTTGGATTTTCCCTATCCTATGCTCTAATTTCTAAAAGAAACCTTGGTTCCTTTCCCTGGAGAATGGTATTGCATTGCTTTTTGTGACCTAGCCTCAAGTCACAGATACTCTGTCCGCTGACTGAGTGAGGCACAAAGTTTCACCCAGGTTCAAAGGGAAAGGGGCATCAGTGCCGTATGTTAGCGAGAGAGTGAAAAGGGGATATTGTTAGAAGAGTCTCAGGATGAGACATTTTCTCGGCCATATTTGGAAGATTCAAGCTGTCACAGAGGGTAAGGAAGTCAGCTGTGTGGCTATCTGTGGGAAGAGTATCCAGACAGAGGAAACAATGAGTGCAGAGGCCTTAGAATGAGACCACATCTGGTTAGAGAAGGGGATGATGAGTGGGTCATATATGATGAGAATGCAGGGGTACAGGGCTGAAGATGCTTGGAGAGAAGGAAGGGGTGAATGGCTTGTGTGTATGTGTGTGTGCATGTGGTTAGGAGGTAAGGTTGAAGTTAAGTGAGCTTCTTTGAGGGCACCAAGAGAGGGAAAGTCCCAGCTTCCATAACAGCTTTCCCAGCTGTGCAGCAGAAAAAGAAGGGGGATCGAAAAGCTACCAGCTGTCACACATTAACAATGGAGTCAAGGGTCTTTATTACTAATATTTATTACAAATACGTGCCACAAATCTCAGGCGACAAGAATAGCAAGGTACTTAAAACTTTAAGCCTGGAGTGAGGCTGAAGTTTCAATCCTAGCTCCTTAGCTGTGTGATTTTCATTAGATCTTTGAACTTGTTAGGCAAATTAGTTTCTTTGCTGCATCTCAGTTTCTTCATCTGGAACAAGGCCACAAATTAGGTAACTCCTTGGTTGTGGTGAAGCTTAATGATGTTGGTGAACTGTATGCACAGCTTTGCAATTTAGCATGCCACATACTCTTCTCTGAAAATTCTGTGATTGAGGTTTCTATTTCAGACAGGTGTGATCTTCATAGTAGAGCCATGTCAGGTTGCCATCCATTCTAAAAATGTTATTTTTCAAAATAGTTGATTTCCTTTAATTTTGAAATCATTGCATATTCACTGCACAAAAATTAAACTTTTCCTTTATTCTCTAAGCTCCTCTAATAGTTTATAGTTAGAAAACAAAACAACACTTAAAAAACCAGAGAAGGAATCTTGGGTGAATCATTTTGTAAGTAAAGAGTTCTTTCAATTTAGCTATTAATTTATCTTTGAAGTTTAATTTTCATAGATAGAATTTCTTAAGTCATAGGATGCACTTAATGTGTTTTGAGACAGTAAAAACATGACTTTTCAACATTGGTTATTGGCATATCCTATATGTTTAACATTCATTTGTTCATCAAATAACTATTGCGTGCTTAGTTGCTTAGTCGTTTCTGACTCTTTGCAACCCCATGGATTGCAGCCTGCCAGGGTCCTTGGTCCATGGGATTCTCCAGGCATTCCCTTACTCAAGAGAATCTTCCCAACCTAGGTATCAAACCTGGGTCTCCTGCATTGCAGGCAGATTCTTTACCATCTGATCCACCAGGGAAGCACCAACTTTGTTTGAAATTATACCATGTGAACAACCAAATACAGACTATACTCTTAGGGGATTTGGTTGTCTAGTGGGTTTGATGGACAATCAAATAATCTCATTTTAATAGGGTTTTTATTTGTAAAAGATGGAAACCAATCTGGTTACCATAAAGGGAAGAGGCTGTTTTGGAATGATGCTGCATAGCCCGTAGATACTATAGGAAAGCAGGAGAGCAATCTGCACAGAAAACGGGGATGTTGCTAAGGGAGTCTGAGCCCCTGAATCAGGCCAGAGCCCAGTCCAGACATGCCTGCTGCCTCTGCTGGGTCCTGCCGTGGAAATCACTGCCGCCATGGGCCCTCAGTGCCGCCACTGCCTTCGCTTCCTTATGGCACCCACTCTATGCAAATCCAGGAACAAAGGCATTCAACTAGAGGTGCCCACAGCTTTGCTGTTGGGTTGAAGAGGTCAAGAGGAGGAGGTTTTGTTGAGGAGGTCAAGAGGAGGACCTCCAGCTGGGAGGTAAGAAATGCTGGGTTTTCAACCAGTCAACTGAATATAATTACATCCACAGGCGCAAAGAAGAGTTTACTCTTGTTGAGTGCTTTGATGGGGCACCCCCCAACAAAAACACACAACATTCTTGTGCTTCCCAGTCTTCTCTAGGGCTGCAACCGCTGCTGGCATGCCTCCTGGGGAAGCATCTTCACCCAGGGTTCCCCACACCTCATCATTCTCCTGTCTCCTTCCCCAGGTGGCCAGAGCCGTGCCCCGTCTACATTCACACTACATTCACACTCTCTTACTTAGATAAGTGTACTTAAGTGTCTATGCATCACTGCTGTAAATGGAAAGCCAGCATCATTCATCATAAATAGATGGTAGAAGTAAGATAAATACAATAGAAGGAAACAAAGCCATGAAGACCTAGCTACCTCCTTTACTGACTGTGGCCCACTTACAGCAAATGTTAGGTATTGAAAACAAACTGTCATCAATCAGAGATTTTATCTTTGACCATATTAGAAAGCTTAAAAGAGGACAGAAAAGGGTCAAACCGTCAAACTTTGTATTCAGTGCTTTTCAGAATGCTTCCTGGGCACCATTTAAAATTACCTTTCATGCCATTAGTAACATGTTTCGCGCACTGAGTGATAAATGTTAGAAAGAGTGTGGGCTTAAACATGGGCAAGCTTGAGTCCGAATTTTAGCCCCTACACTTATGAGCACTGTGACTTTAGACACATTATGCAACCTCTCGGAGCCTCAATATGTTGTTGTTGTTCAGTCGCTCAGTCATTGACTCTTCGCGACCCCATGGACTGCAGCACGTCAGGCCTCCCTGGCCCTTCATGGATCTGCCTTGTTGTGGACAAGTGGTTTGCATAACTCAATGAAGCTATGAGCCATGCTGTGCAGGGTCATCCAAGACAGATGGGTTGTAATGAAGAGTTCTGACCAAATGTGGTCCACTAGAGGAGGGAACAACAACCCACTCCAGCATTCTTACTGCGAGAGCCCCATGAACAGTATAAAGGTATAAAAAGAGCCTCAGTATGCCTCTATAAAATAGATGCAGTAATACCAGTTTTCCTGGTGTCTTAAAGAGATCAGTGCTTCCTGAACTATATTCTACATGTCAATCACTGGGAAATCCTGCTAACTGTAGATTCTGATTCGGTAAGTCTGGGGTGAGGCCTGAGACTCTGCATTTCCAGGAAAATCCCGAATGATGCTAGTGTGTGGGCTACACTTCCAGCAGCAAGGCTATAGTTCTGTGCCGTCAGTATGGAAGACATCAGTTACACATGCTATTGAGCCCTTGAAATGTGGGCTAGTGCACCAAAGCAATGGAATACTTTAATTTCAATTAATTTTTTAAAAACTGATGCTTGGTTCAGTTATCTGAAAACATTTTTGAGTATGTTCAGAACAACTTGTGAATCTATCTTTTCAGTTATTCATTTAATGAACATCTTTTTCCAATGGAAACTTAATGTCTGAATTGAAATATGCTCTGAGCATAAAATAAACAACAGATTTTGAAGACTTAGTTAAAAAAGTAAAATATCTTTTTAATAAATTTTCTAATGATTGCACATTGAAACGCTATCTTAG
>SJYC01001279.1:0-46754 GCA_006408675.1 Madoqua kirkii
TCACTTTGCCAACTAAGGTCCGTCTAGTCAAGGCTATGGTTTTTCCAGTGGTCATGTATGGATGTGAGAGTTGGACTGTGAAGAAGGCTGAGCACTGAAGAACTGATGCTTTTGAACTGTGATGTTGGAGAAGACTCTTGAGAGTCCCTTGGACTGCAAGGAGATACAACCAGTCCATTCTGAAGGAGATCAGCCCAGGGGTTTCTTTGGAAGGAATGATGCTAAAGCTGAAACTGCAGTACTTTGGCCACCTCATGAGAAGAGTTGACTCACTGGAAAAGACTGATGCTGGGAGGGATTGGGGGCAGGAGGAGAAGGGGACGCCAGAGGATGAGATGGCTGGATGGCATCACTGACTCGATGGACTTGAGTTCGAGTGAACTCCAGGAATTGGTGATGGACAGGGAGGCCTGGTGTGCTGCGATTCATGGGGTCGCAAAAAGTCAGACACGACTGAACAACTGAACTGAACTGAACTAAAATCAAAGTAGGAAGGCTCTAGGTTATAGGCTGAGTAGTAGGCTGATGGGAAAGAAGTGACCACTTTACTTAAACCAATCTAAATCGATCACATGTGCCATTTAAAACAATAATATGTAAGTAACTTTCTTCATGGGCTTCCCTTGTGGCTCAGTTGGTAAAGAATCTGCCTGCAACCCAGGAGACCTGGGTTCGATCCCTGGGTTGGGAAGATCTGCTGGAGAAGGGAAAGGCTACCCGTGCCAGTATTCTGGCCTGGAGAATTCCATGGATTTATAGGTCATGGGGTTGCAGAGAGTCGGACACGACTAAGCGACTTTCACTCACTCACTCAACCTTCTTCATTCTTTGACATCTCATTTGAAATTGCAGCTTGAAGCTGGCTGCATAGTGACACTTCTCTAGGTTTAACTCGGGTGCTCAATAAAAATTTATTGTTTATAGTTTCACAAAGGTTTTTTGGGGAATAATTAATTTGGTAGCACCGTTAAACTCGTACTATTACCACTTCTCTTTTTCCTGTGTTTACTGTAAACTGGAGCTTGTCCCACCATTTCAGATTCAGAATTTGACCAGTTCAGGTGGTGACCACCAGGGGCACCACTAATCAAGCGTGTTCCCTTTGCAACTAGAACACCTGTGAGGTGATCCTTCCCTGTCACAAGAACCCTATTTCCCAGCAGTCTGTCAGCTAAAGGCTTTATTTTCTTTTAATATCTTACAGTTTTATCTGTCAGTTATATCTCATTAAGGCTGAGGGTGGGAGGAAATTTTTCAGCTGGCTTTAAAGACACAAGATTCAAGTTCTTATTCCATGAATGCAAGTGCTTTACCTTCAGAAAAATTTAAAATTTTTTCCTGGGACCTCCTTGGTGGTCCAAAGGTTAAGACTGCACTTCCACTGCAGGGGAAACAGGCCCAGTCCCTGGTCAAGGAACTAAGATCCTGCATGCTACTTGGCATGACCAAGAAAATTTTTTTTAATTTGGACCTTTTTTTTTTTTTTTTTTTGGTTCACTGGGTCTTCATTGCTTTGTGTGGGCTCTTCATTGTGGTTCTCAGACCTCCAGCTTGGTTGCTCTGCAGCACGTGGGATCTTAGTTCCCTGACCAGGGATCACACCTGGACCCTCTGCATTGGCACGTAGATTCTTAACCACTGGACCCCCAGGGAAGTCTCAGATCCTACTGTTCGTGATCTAGACTTTAAGAGATACCACCAAGGTAACACAAGAGAAGATTGTTTTAATGACATGCAGTTTCATTCATTCAACAAAAGTACACCTGAGCATCAGTAATGCAGCAGGCCCTGACCTGGGCACTTGAGCTCTAACTTCACAGAAGAAATGGTCCCATTTAAAGCGGGAATGCACCTGCCTCATCTGACTGGAATATGGCCAGGAATTAGCCATGATTTGCAGAGGGAAGTCCTGTCAACACATAAAGGCTTTAAAGTCCATTGATAATCTTTCCTGAATTATTTCTTTTTTTAACACTTATTTTTTAAAATTTATTTATTTGGCTGTGCAGGTCTTAGTTGAGGCATGTGGGATCCAGTTTCCTGACCAGGGATAGAGCCTGAGCCCCCTGCATCGGGAGTGCAGAGTCTTAGCCACTGGACCGCCAGGGAAGTCCCCAAAGATTTCTTTCTTGCATGACAGTTATCTCCTAATTACCTCATTTATCCTATATTTATTTGCTAGTACTCTATTGTAAGGAAGAGTTTCTTCTCATCCACCCAGAGTGAACCACACTAGTCCTTAAAAAAAAAAAAAAAAAAGGCAGGGCAAATACTATTTTCACTTTTAATAACTTATTTTCATAAGAAGCTGGTGTAAGTCACTTCCAATGACGGAAAACCAGCCCCCACTCCCTTTGTCTCTTATCAAGTGTAACTGCAGAGCCACAGATTTTTATTTGTTCAGTACTTACAATCAATTCCAGTCATTTTCTTTTATTGTTCATTCACTTATTCATTCATCTGGCTACACAGGGTCTTGAGTGTGGCAGGCAGGATCTTTGTTCGATCTTTGTCCTGGCATCAGGAATCCTCAGCTGTGGCATGTGGGGTCTAGTTCCCTGACCTGGGCTCTAAACTGGGTCCCCCAGCATCGGGAGTGCAGAGTCTTAGCCACTGGGGCATCAGAGAAGTCCCTGTAGTCTTCTTCTGATGCTAAATTTGCCTTAAATTTGGCCTGTGGGAGATCCTTCAAGCTAGTTCCTGTGTCTTTTAAAAGCTTACTTCTGAAGATTGAATATACCAAACGACATGGCCTGACCAAATATGAAAAAAGAAACTCTGACCACAACCTGCAGCTGCCTGCCCGGGAAACCAATGCCCTTATCTCTGATAACCAGCCCCAGGAGCCAGCCTGCTGTAAGTCGCAGCTGGAGGAAGTCAGGCAGCTATCACAAGTAACAATCCAGGAAGGTAAATAATAATGCATGACAATCAGCTCAAAATGGCCCTGACCTACTTACAAACCGACAGCTTCTCTAACTGTCCCCACTTCCAACTTAGAACCAACCAAAGGAAGCCAAATAAGCACCCCTAAACAATCAGACAGGTAACCTTGCTTCCGAATACCTGCTGTGCATGCACCCTCAGTCACTCAGCATGTCTGACTCTTTGCAACCCCATGGACTGTAGCCTGCTAGGCTTTCCTGTGCTTGTTATTTTTCCAGGCAAGAATACTGGAATGGGTTGCCATTCCCTTCTCTAGAGGATCTTCCCAACCCAAGGATCAAACTTGCATCTCCTTCGTTTCCTGTATCACAGGCAGATTATTTACCACTGTGCCACCAGGGAAGCCCTATATATTGAATTATCACCACAGTAATCATGATTTACAATATTTTCATCACCCCCAGAACTCCCCCGTGATCCTTTCCAACCAATTCCTGCTCTGTTCCACTCTGAGCCAAGCATGGATTTGACTTCTATCCCTATCAGTTTTGCCTGTTCTCCTAAGTCCTGTTGACATCTTTATTAGCCTAAGCAACACCTTTACTAAGCAACACCTTTTCATGCAGGCATAATGCAATGTCTCATTCATCTTGCACTTTCCCTGCTCCAGCAGGCATCAGCCAGTTCTCCAAGGAGCTCTGGTTCTATTTAGTGGGAATGGAATTTAGAAGCCATGAGGGGAAGGTCCCTCAGGGTTACTCTGAGGTGGCCAGTCACTGTGCTTGCCTGGGACACTTCCTGCTTTAACACAAAGTGCAAATCCCCAGTCTCCAGGAAACTGGAACAGTTGGTCATGGACCAGTGCTCCTAGACCCTTTTGGGGAACAAAAGTAGTAAATCTATTTTTTAAATCATGTGCTCAAACTGATATATCCAATTTAAATATATGGGTTGTGTGTGTTTAGTGTGTTTACTCACTAAGTCGTGTCCAATTCTTTGTGAGCCCATGGACTGCAATCTGTCAGGCTCCTCTGTTAATGGGATTCTCCAGGCCAGAATACTGGAGTGGGCTGACCATGCCCTTCTCCAGGGGATCTTCCCAACCCAGGGATCAAACCCGAGTCTCCTGCATTGTAGGTAGATTCATTACCCCTGAGCCACCAGGGAAGACCCTTACAGGTTTTTTCCAAACTTCTTTGATCTTATATTTGTATCTCATTTTCTCTTACAAAGTCTTATACATGAGAACATTAAAATATTTGTATTACCCAATATACACAGTTTCAAAACTATAAAAACAATATTACCATTAATTATAAACATCTGATTGAAACTGAAGATTCCTTTGCAGTTTTTTTTATCCTAAGCCATCCCACCACAGATAATTCTCTTAAAGTACTATGTCCAAAAGGCCTGTGGAATTCTTTTCTCCATGTAACAACATAGTTACATTACCAGTGAAACTTAGAGTTAAGCTTATTTTAATGTGCTATCAACTTTGGGTTCTTTTCGATGTTTATGGGACAAGCTTCCAATTTTCCAAATAGCCTGGCCCGTATTTCAAGGTAACAGATATCACCTTCATTCTGTTTTCCTGGCGGCATTGTATTCCATGGTATGGATATATCATGTCTAACCAGTTCCCTATTAACAGACATTTATTTCCAAACTTTTGTGATGACACTGTCACAAGTAACCTTGTCCACATGTTCTTTCTGTATGTGAAGGTGTATTTTCAGAGTAAGGTTAGGGTTAGACTTGAAACTGCAAGACCTAAGAATGAGTGCATACATGATTTTGGCACTCCATAGGGCTTGAATCATTTTCCCATTCCCACCAGAAAACGTACTAGCACTGTTTCTCCACAGCCTTGTCACTTCAGTGGGTATTTCCATTGTAAGTGAGCTGAAGTTCTTTCCGGTTTACCAGTCATTGCTGCTTTTCTGAGTGAAATGTCTACTCATGTCTTTGCCCATTTTTCCCTTCAAATTTTGGTCTTTGACCATCTAGAGTATACCTTGTTGTCATTCAGTTGCTAAGTTGTGTCCTACTCTTTGCAACCCCATGGATGGCAGCACACCAAGCTTCCCTGTCCTTCACTCTCTCGGAGTTTGCTCACACTCTTGTCCATTGAGTCAGTGATGCCATTCAACTGTCTCATCCTTTGTTGTCGCCTTCTCCTCCTGCCCTCAATTGTTCTCAGCCACAGGGTCTTTTCCAAAGAGTCAGTTCTTTGCATCAGGTAGCCAAAATACTGGAGCTTCAGTTATCAGTCCTTCCAGTGAACATTCGGTTGATTCCTTGTAGGATTGACTGGTTTGATCTCCTTACTGTCTAAGGGACTCTTAAGGGACTTCTCCAGTACCACAATTCAAAAGCATCTAAGTGTATACTGTACTTCTATCCTTATAAATCACCTCATTGCAGAACACCTCCTTTGGGGATAAACGGTTTTGGTGAAGCTGGATAAGGGGAGCCCAATGCAGACTATCTGACTCCTCTAATAAGTCTAAGAGTCTAACATCTGCCAGACAACACCATGGTTCTTTGACAGACCAGATGGTCGTGTAAGGGAGGTTATCTGAATTAAAACTTGTATTATAGGGTTCTTTAGGGGCTATTTATTATCTCTCATCTCTTATTCAACTATTCTGTATGATGATGGGGAGGCCGGTGACTTAAATGCTGCCTCTCTGGATCAAAAGGACCCCCCCTCCCCCCACCGTGCCCTGATATAAATACCTTAACGTTTCAGACACTGAGCCTGTTGCTAGGCCTGGAATGAAGTGGACTTTGTAGTCTCTTGCAGTGAGGGAGCAGAGAAAGCAATGGTACCCCACTCCAGTACTCTAGCCTGGAAAACCCCATGGACGGAGGAGCCTGGTAGGCTGCAGTCCATGAGGTCGCTAAGAGTCGGACACGACTGAGCAACTTCACTTTCACTTTTCACTTCCATGCACTGGAGAAGGAAATGCAACCCACTCCAGTGTTCTTGCCTGGAGAATCCCAGGGATAGGGGAGCCTGGTGGACTGTTGTCTATGGGGTCGCACAGAGTCGGACACGACTGAAGCGACTTACCAGCAGCAGCGGCAGCAGGGTAGAGTAAGCCGTGGAACATAACTCATGTTAAGAAAAATTACATTGTTTATTATTGCTCGCCAGTCATGGCAAGATACTTTCTGAAACAAACGATACAAGACAAAAAGAACTCAGGAGGTTCGCCCTCCCCTGGCTTTTCTGAGTTAGCAAGGTGCCCCCAGAGCAGCAGACAGAGGTACAATCTCCACCTCCCAGACAACAGCTCCCAGGTTTCGCCTCGAGATTTCAAGGAGCAGTCGAACCAAGCGTCCACTTCCAGAATGAAGAGAGGGCATCGGTTTCTAAATCATCAAAAGCTAGAGCAGCGACGGTTCGCGACGTCTAGACTGACCGCATTCGCTGCCTAAGGCAGTCCTCGGGAGACTTGCACCTGGCCCGCCAGCGCGCGGAAGCATCATCGCTGGGCGCTGCACCAAAGGGCAGCCAATCACGCACCGCCTTCGTCCAGATATAAGGGGAGCCCAATGCAGACTATCTGACTCCTCTAATAAGTCTAAGAGTCTAACATCTGCCAGACAACACCATGGTTCTTTGACAGACCAGATGGTCGTGTAAGGGAGGTTATCTGAATTAAAACTTGTATTATAGGGTTCTTTAGGGGCTATTTATTATCTCTCATCTCTTATTCAACTATTCTGTATGATGATGGGGAGGCCGGTGACTTAAATGCTGCCTCTCTGGATCAAAAGGACCCCCCCTCCCCCCACCGTGCCCTGATATAAATACCTTAACGTTTCAGACACTGAGCCTGTTGCTAGGCCTGGAATGAAGTGGACTTTGTAGTCTCTTGCAGTGAGGGAGCAGAGAAAGCAATGGTACCCCACTCCAGTACTCTAGCCTGGAAAACCCCATGGACGGAGGAGCCTGGTAGGCTGCAGTCCATGAGGTCGCTAAGAGTCGGACACGACTGAGCAACTTCACTTTCACTTTTCACTTCCATGCACTGGAGAAGGAAATGCAACCCACTCCAGTGTTCTTGCCTGGAGAATCCCAGGGATAGGGGAGCCTGGTGGACTGTTGTCTATGGGGTCGCACAGAGTCGGACACGACTGAAGCGACTTACCAGCAGCAGCGGCAGCAGGGTAGAGTAAGCCGTGGAACATAACTCATGTTAAGAAAAATTACATTGTTTATTATTGCTCGCCAGTCATGGCAAGATACTTTCTGAAACAAACGATACAAGACAAAAAGAACTCAGGAGGTTCGCCCTCCCCTGGCTTTTCTGAGTTAGCAAGGTGCCCCCAGAGCAGCAGACAGAGGTACAATCTCCACCTCCCAGACAACAGCTCCCAGGTTTCGCCTCGAGATTTCAAGGAGCAGTCGAACCAAGCGTCCACTTCCAGAATGAAGAGAGGGCATCGGTTTCTAAATCATCAAAAGCTAGAGCAGCGACGGTTCGCGACGTCTAGACTGACCGCATTCGCTGCCTAAGGCAGTCCTCGGGAGACTTGCACCTGGCCCGCCAGCGCGCGGAAGCATCATCGCTGGGCGCTGCACCAAAGGGCAGCCAATCACGCACCGCCTTCGTCCAGATTCCTCCGCCGGAGGCCGCGCCGCAGCCGCAGGTGGCCCGGCGAGCGCGTCCACCCAGAGCCGCCAATCGCGACCCCCGCCGCCCTTCCCGTGATGCCCCGCGGCTGACCTGCGACCTCGCCGCTCGCCTTTCCCTGAGGCCGGTTTTTCTCCCCGCCCCCCTCCCCTCCCCTCTGGCGAGCTTGCAAGGGCTCTAGCGGCCGCGGGGCGTGCCGCCGGGGGCAGCTCCTCCCTGAGCGACTGCAGGGCTCCCGGCAGGCGCCTTCCCTTAGCCTCTCCTCCTCGCGGCGGGGCCGAGCGGGCGGGTAGCCGCCACCGCGTCCGGGAGGCACTAGCCGTCGGTGAGTGGGCCGGGCGCGAACTCCGCGGGGCGGAGAAGCGGGCGGGCGCAGCGGCGGCGCGGGGCGGGGCGGCGGGAGGAGCGGGAAGGGGGTGGGGCGTCGGGGCCTCGCTTCCTCCCTCAGCGCCATTTTGTGGCAGCGAGACCCGCAAATAAAGGGGAGCGCCGGGGTTGCGGCGCGGAGGAGGAGCGCGGGGGCCGGCGGCGGCGGCGCGGTCGGGCGGCCTGGGCCGCGAGAGGACAGCGCGGGGTCGGCCTATGTGACTGGGCGGGCGCCGGCGCGGCCTCCGTCTGGAGAGGTAGGTGCGGGCCGCCGCCGGCAGCAGCGGAGGCGAGGACCTCCGAGTCCCCAGGCGGCTGAGGTGCGGCCGCCCGGCCCCGGAAGGGGCCAACTGAGCGCAGGAGGCGGACTCGGGGTTCCCGGGCCTCCCGTTAGCTCCGCCGTCTGCCCGCTGGCAGGGACGACACTTCCACCGTCTCGAGGCCATTTTACCTCGGTTCTCAGGGAGCCGGGGGCGAGGTGGGCGCTCCCGCGGGGCCGGCAACGCCGGGAGGCCGTCCCCTCGGAGCGCGCGTCCCGTCACCGCCGCGGCGTCGCGGGCTCCCCCACCTCCCTCGGCAGGATCGTGAGGACCGGCGGCACCGACGAGCCGAGGGGAGGAAAGCCGCGTCCGTGGAGCACATTTCACGTCGCGCAGTAGCTTCCTACTGCAGCTGCGTTGTCTTGTAGACTTCCATTTTTAAATGAGTGCATGCCTTCTAACTAAAAGAAATACTGACTGAATTCGAGGTTTTCGTGACATTTTAAAATCTCGCCTTGGATCTCTGTAAACCGTATTTCTCTAGTCAGTGGGGAACACGTAGTGGGAAAATGTCCACGTTTGTTTTGATGAAGTCAGGTTGGATATTTGATCCCAAAGGACTACGTTAAAATCCGTAATAACCGTGTTCATAAGGGAAGCAATGATTCTTTTGCCGAGATTAGAGAAAGGTAGAAAAATATTTTCACGAGCATGTTATGGTCCTGAGTTCATATAGTTTTCTACTTAAAAATTCAGTTCCGTCACTGAGGGCATAAGTGGAAGTCACAGGTCTGTCACCACAAATTCTACCGTTTTGTTTTTTTTTAATTGAAATCTAGTTGATTTACACTGTTGTGTTAGTTTCAGGTGTATAGCAGAGTGATTACAGTGTTTTACTTAAAATTTTTGACTATTAAGATAACAGATAAACATTGTAGCCGTTTAAAACCTCGTTTTAAAAAGAAAACTATTGTGAAAATCTTTTCAAGATGCTTAAATGTTACATATTTACATATGTCATTTTTCTTTACATATGTCATTTAGTATCATCTGATTAGGCAAGTTGGGGAAATAAATTGTGGCGTGTGATAAAGATGAGGTTAAATTTCAATGATTTGTTTCGCTGTATTCCTACAATTCTTTCCTATCTTGTATTATCTTAAGTAGTAAGCTGTAGCTAAGTGATCAATATTTTCACTTCCCAGTAGCAAAACTTAGGCAAACTACCTAAATTTCTAAGTCCCAACCGATAAAAGTAATGATAATCAAGTGTATCCCAGGCACAGCTATTTTTTTTTTACTTAACCCATCTAACTTATAGAACTTCACCTGTTTGAATTTTGAGTATTTGTCAGAAATGAGTTGGTATACAGAAAATTCATAGCCTTGTGGCATGGAGAAGAGAGTTGTAATAATTATATCTGTCCAGTCCGTTACAGCACTCAGAGTCCCTTACGTTCACCTAAGTATGTATATATGTAATACACAGTTTTCCTGAAAATATTGTTTATTTTAGAGGTCTTGATCATTTTCATACAGTAGAACATTATCTTGCTCTTGAAAGAAATTTTTCTTAAAAATATTCTGTGGTATCCTTTAGCAAAACAAGACCTAGACAGGGGATCCTCTTTGGTATTATTTTTGTTTTTATTAATTATCTCCCATTATTCTGCCTGACTCTTCTGCTACCTGGTGGGCTGTAACCCACTAGGCTTCTCTGTCCGTGGAGTTTCCCAAGCAAGAATACTGGAGTGGCTTGCCATTTCCTTCTCCAGGGGATCTTCCTGACCCAGGGGTTGAACCCACGTCTCCAGCTTTGCAGGTAGATGAGCCACCTGGGGCTTAAATATATTCTAAAACTAAGCTTACTAGAACAAAACTTCTCAATATTTCTCTAACACTATATCCCATTAGATATAAAGGTGGTACATCAGGCTAGAACTCCGTGCTATAAAGAAACGATCTTAACTCTTGAAAATGTAGTTAGTGGAATTTAATTTTTTCTAAGTGCTCTTAGGCTAATATTAGTATTTTATTTGAAATATATTTGTTTGTAAAGCATCTTTATGGTACTTAAACCATTGAGATTTGTAGCACTTTGTGAGGCAGGCAAAATTGGCATACTCTTTGCTGATTTAGAAGCTGCAGTCTAAAGAAAATGACTTGCTCAGTATCACATGACTGATTATTATGAAGTTAAGAAAAGCTGGTCTTCCAGTTCCTAGCTAGTACCCTTTCTGCTGTTGTGCCTTGATTAGTACAGTGTCAGATTATTAGTTTCTTGCATTTAGTTACGATTAGTTTCAGCAAGGTACTGGTTTTGTTACTGAAGTTGTGTCATCTGGTACGTGCTAAGTCGCTTTAGTCTTGTCTGACTTCTTGCAGCCCTGTGAACTGCAGCCTGCCAGGCTCCTCTGTCCATGGGATTCTCCAGGCAAGAATACTGGAGTGGGTTGCCATGCCCTCCTCCAGGGGATCTTCCCGACCTAGGGATGGAACCTGTGTCTCTTCTATCTACCTGCATTGGCAGGCGGATTCTTTACCACTAGCGCCAGCTTGGAAGCCCACACCGTCTGGTACTACTTATTAAGTGAGTGAAAGTCTCTCAGTCGTGTCTGACTCTCTGCAGCCGCATGGACTATATGGTCCATGGAATTCTCGAGGCCAGAATACTGGAGTGGGTAGCCTTTCCCTTCTCCAGGGAATCTTCCCAACCTGCAGATTGAACTCAGGTATCCTGCATTGCAGGCAGATTCTTTACCAGCTGAGATACAAGGGAAGCCCAAGAATACTGGAGTGGATAGCCCCTCTCTTCTCCAGTGGATCCTCCTGATACACGATTTCATGACTTAGGATCATAATGCTGAAAGCCTGGGAAGCCCTGGGATATGGGATGCTAGGCACCTAACCAACCAGAACTGAACTTAACATCATAATGTCACTTCTCAATGTAAAGGTGTCAAGAGTAGAAGGTACTTTTGACATTCTAAACTTGAACTATATTACCTGTGTCATCCACATGGATAACAAACCTTTACATAAAACTTGAAACCATGTTTTAGCTAGTCTTTTTCACCTTGCTAAGGGCAGCTAAATTGGTGAGTTTTTAATTTTTTCCTGTTTTGCTTTTCTGTATTCTCCAGTTTGCAAAGCTTGATCATTATTAAGGATGGAAGAATGGAAGAATTACCTGTCCTCATTGGTACCAACTTTTAAGAAGCACTAAATTTGGGATCCTAACCCCCGAGTTTTTAAATTAATAGCTGTTATAATCTGAGCTGATTATCTAGTGATTCATAGCTTTGTATATATTCTTTTTTTTTTCCCCCTTCAAGATTCAACCCCCAATAATATTTGCAGCCATTCTGTTTTTCTGATAGATTGTTCTGAGAACCTGGTATATCCATTGTCTTTATGAATCTAGAATTAATGTTAGGTTAATTTAGGTCGTTATTGTGCTCATCACTTGCGCTAAAAGAAGTGCCTTGGGGAGTAATAAGTTTTATAGCACGTGTAACGGAAAAAGTTGTAATTGAGAATCATGGTCTGTTTTGATTAAATAGTTGAATGTTGATTCTTTTAAATTTTAAGCCTGTTTCTAATTTGCCTTTTGTCACACTATCCATTTAACTATTGTGGTATATCGTGAAATTTTAAGCCAAGATAGACTTTTCATCAGCTAAAGATAAGGAAGCAATTTCTTACTAAATGCTAATGCTTTGATTTCCCAAGTCATTTATTCTGTAACATGTGAAATGATAGGGATTAAGAGTCAACATACAATACACAAACATACATACAAACTTTTATTTATCCCTGATTTATATTACAAATTTATAGACATTTTTATAAAGAAAATCTAGATATCCTAGATATCCTTTAAACAATGTGTAATTAAATTCTACCGAGTGTCAAACTTTTTTAAAAAAGAACATAAGCTAGTGTTAGAAGTGTAAATTACTGTTTAGAATTCTAAAAATCGGAGGTCACCAAGTAGGGGCTGCAGTGGGGCTCAGAAGCCAGGAGGGTGTTATGATGTTATCCTTGTCGATTTTCTCCTCAGAATCTTTAAGAAGGAGTGATTTTTTTTGTGTGTGGTGACTTTTCTCTCTCCAGTGGGAAGAAGGAAACTAACAAAATGCTTACTTTGTGTCTGTTACTATACTAAAGACTAATGTATGTCTTCAAAAACAGCACAGTAATTCTGAGCCTTGGCAGTGGTAATCCTTTTTGAGATGGAGAAAGTGAGGCTCAGAGGTTCTGCTGTTTTTTGTTTTCAAGGTTTGCACCCTCTTCAAAAAAGTGGAGTTACTAGAACTTTCTTCATGTGTTTACCAGCCCTTTAAATATCCTTCAAAAAAACAGATTAGCTTATTCGTTGCTAATTAAGCTCATGGTTTTAAGAAAAGAATGAACAAATAAACCTGGAGGAAGTGTCAGTTGTACAAGCATATACTAGTTTATTAAACTGTAATTTATAGTTAATATCCATGAAGCTTTGTTTTATAACCAAAATTCTGAGTTAGGTGCCTAGTAACCAGACAGGTAAACTGCCTGTCCATAGTGGTAAATTAAGCTGTTTTCAAGTTGTCAGTCATAGAACTCACAGTATGTGTTATATTGAGTTTATTCTCAAAATTTTACAGTATGGTCATCTTGGGTAATTTGGGGAGGGAAATTAGGTTGTCTTTAGTTCACTCTTACCATTTAAATAGTAAATGAAGCTGATTCATATGTTCATATTTACATTTACCATAAATTTGAGTGCGTACTCTGTATTGAGACTCAGCAGTGAATGGAACAGTTCTTTCATGGAACTTATTCTGTCCCTGGGGTAGACAGATAAGTATATAAAATGTCAGCTTGTGATAAGAGTTGAGAAGAAAAATAAAGCCTGATGCACAATTTTTGGTTTTTGTCTTTTATTGGAGTATAGTTGATTTACAATGCTGTGTTTCTGCTGTACAGCAAAAAGGATCAGTTATACATATACCACTTTTTAAAAATGCTTTTCCCATGTAGGTTATTACAGAGTATTGAGTTGAGTTCCCTGTCCTATATGGTCGGTTCTTACCTGTTAGCTGTTTTATATATAGTACTGTGTATATTACTGTATATACAGAATAGGGACATATAAATAAGTACACGTTTATATACTGTTGTTCAGTCCCTAAGTCATGTCCAACTCTTTGTGACTCCATGAACTGCAACATGCCAGGCTTCCCTGTCCTTCACTGTTTCCCTGAGTTTGTTCAAACTCAGGTCCATTGAGTCTGTGATGCCATCCAACCATTTCATTCTCTTTACTTCCCTTCTCCTCTTACCCTCAATCTTTCCCAGCATCAGAGTCATTTCCAGTGAGGCAGCTTTTGGCATCAGGTGGCCAAAGTATTGGAGCTTCAGTATCAGTCCTTCCTATGAATATTCAGTTAATTTCTTTTAAGATTGACTGGTTTGAGCTCCTTGTTGTCCAAGGGACTCTCAAGAGTTCTCCATTGCCACAGTTTGAAAGCATCAATTCATCAGTGCTCAACCTTCAGTTCAGTCCAGTCACTCAGTCATGTCTGACTCTGCAACCTTATGGACTGCAGTACGCCAGGCTTTCCTGTCCATCACCAACTCCTGAAGCTTACTCAGACTCATGCCCATTGAGTTGGTGATGCCATCCAATCATCTCATCCTCTGTCATCTCCTCTCCTCCCACCTTCAGTCTTTCCCAGCATCAGGGTCTTTTCCAATGAGTCAGTTCTCATCAGGTGGCCAAAGTATTGGAGTTTCAGCTTCAGCATCAGTCCTTCCATTGAATATTCAGGACTGATGCCCTTTAGGATGGACTGGGTTTATTTCTTTGCAGCCCAAGGGACTCTTAAGAGTATTCTCTAATAACACAGTTCAAAAGCATCAATTCTTTGGTGCTCAGCTTTCGTTATGGTCCAACTCTCAGATCTTGTACATGACTACTGGAAAAGCCATAGCTTTGACTAAATACTAGTGAAGTTCAAATGGCACAGTTTTTCTTGAATTTTTAAATTAAATGTGTTATTGATATTTACCTATTGTTTAGCTCTGGACAAATGGGTAGTTCCAAGGAAATGTTAAACCTGACATGTGGATTCCAAGAGGTTGCAGTAGAGTTAGTGAAGTGAAGTCGCTCAGTCGTGCCCGACTCTTTGTGACCCCCATGGACAGTGGCCTGCACCAAGCTCCTCCGTCCATGGGACTTTCCAGGCAGGAGTACTGGAGTGGATTGCCATTTCCTTCTCCAGGGAATCTTCCCGACCCAGGAGTCGAACCTGGGTCTCCCGCATTATAGACAGACGCTTTACCATCTGAGCCACCAGGGAAGTCTAGTAAATGCACATTAAAGTCAGGCTTCTGGAGTTTATTTCTCAGATGATTGGATTTATTAGAATCATGTTAGGATAGTCACTAAGCAGCTATCTATAACTTGCAACAGAGACTATAAACTGGGTGATAAGGGGCCTAAAGTAGGCAGAGGCCAGTTTAAAAGAGAAAAAAATACTGATTTTTTAAAAGTAGAAACACAGCCATGTCTTCAATAGGTGTATTAGTTGGTCAGAGAGACTTGATAAGCTACATCAGCTCAGAAGCAAATGATACATACTCAGGTTTTTGTTCATTACATCCAATGACAAGATCATCAAAGAGGGAAGAATTAAACCAGTTAATTGATGGCATAATCAATATATGGTTGTTTTTTTTTCTCTAAAATGTACTGATTTCTTCAACTCAGCGTACTGAGTTGAAGATCAGGGTTCTGAAATGAGGGTTTAAAAAACAGTATGATTAGAATATTTGATGTTTGAGTTGGGATTGTATGTAATATAAAAAATGGTATTAAAGATCATCTCCTTTTGAGGAATCTCAAATATTCACTAAAAGTCAAGTAGCTTTTAAAACTCAGTTTTATCCTCTAGATTCTTTATTTTTTATTGAGGTACTGACATGTGACATATTGTTGACATATATAGAAGTGCCTTGGGGAGTAATAAGTTTTATAGCACGTGTAACGGAAAAAGTTGTAATTGAGAATCATGGTCTGTTTTGATTAAATAGTTGAATGTTGATTCTTTTAAATTTTAAGCCTGTTTCTAATTTGCCTTTTGTCACACTATCCATTTAACTATTGTGGTATATCGTGAAATTTTAAGCCAAGATAGACTTTTCATCAGCTAAAGATAAGGAAGCAATTTCTTACTAAATGCTAATGCTTTGATTTCCCAAGTCATTTATTCTGTAACATGTGAAATGATAGGTGATTAAGAGTCAACATACAATACACAAACATACATACAAACTTTTATTTATCCCTGATTTATATTACAAATTTATAGACATTTTTATAAAGAAAATCTAGATATCCTAGATATCCTTTAAACAATGTGTAATTAAATTCTACCGAGTGTCAAACTTTTTTAAAAAAGAACATAAGCTAGTGTTAGAAGTGTAAATTACTGTTTAGAATTCTAAAAATCGGAGGTCACCAAGTAGGGGCTGCAGTGGGGCTCAGAAGCCAGGAGGGTGTTATGATGTTATCCTTGTCGATTTTCTCCTCAGAATCTTTAAGAAGGAGTGATTTTTTTTGTGTGTGGTGACTTTTCTCTCTCCAGTGGGAAGAAGGAAACTAACAAAATGCTTACTTTGTGTCTGTTACTATACTAAAGACTAATGTATGTCTTCAAAAACAGCACAGTAATTCTGAGCCTTGGCAGTGGTAATCCTTTTTGAGATGGAGAAAGTGAGGCTCAGAGGTTCTGCTGTTTTTTGTTTTCAAGGTTTGCACCCTCTTCAAAAAAGTGGAGTTACTAGAACTTTCTTCATGTGTTTACCAGCCCTTTAAATATCCTTCAAAAAAACAGATTAGCTTATTCGTTGCTAATTAAGCTCATGGTTTTAAGAAAAGAATGAACAAATAAACCTGGAGGAAGTGTCAGTTGTACAAGCATATACTAGTTTATTAAACTGTAATTTATAGTTAATATCCATGAAGCTTTGTTTTATAACCAAAATTCTGAGTTAGGTGCCTAGTAACCAGACAGGTAAACTGCCTGTCCATAGTGGTAAATTAAGCTGTTTTCAAGTTGTCAGTCATAGAACTCACAGTATGTGTTATATTGAGTTTATTCTCAAAATTTTACAGTATGGTCATCTTGGGTAATTTGGGGAGGGAAATTAGGTTGTCTTTAGTTCACTCTTACCATTTAAATAGTAAATGAAGCTGATTCATATGTTCATATTTACATTTACCATAAATTTGAGTGCGTACTCTGTATTGAGACATCAGCAGTGAATGGAACAGTTCTTTCATGGAACTTATTCTGTCCCTGGGGTAGACAGATAAGTATATAAAATGTCAGCTTGTGATAAGAGTTGAGAAGAAAAATAAAGCCTGATGCACAATTTTTGGTTTTTGTCTTTTATTGGAGTATAGTTGATTTACAATGCTGTGTTTCTGCTGTACAGCAAAAAGGATCAGTTATACATATACCACTTTTTAAAAATGCTTTTCCCATGTAGGTTATTACAGAGTATTGAGTTGAGTTCCCTGTCCTATATGGTCGGTTCTTACCTGTTAGCTGTTTTATATATAGTACTGTGTATATTACTGTATATACAGAATAGGGACATATAAATAAGTACACGTTTATATACTGTTGTTCAGTCCCTAAGTCATGTCCAACTCTTTGTGACTCCATGAACTGCAACATGCCAGGCTTCCCTGTCCTTCACTGTTTCCCTGAGTTTGTTCAAACTCAGGTCCATTGAGTCTGTGATGCCATCCAACCATTTCATTCTCTTTACTTCCCTTCTCCTCTTACCCTCAATCTTTCCCAGCATCAGAGTCATTTCCAGTGAGGCAGCTTTTGGCATCAGGTGGCCAAAGTATTGGAGCTTCAGTATCAGTCCTTCCTATGAATATTCAGTTAATTTCTTTTAAGATTGACTGGTTTGAGCTCCTTGTTGTCCAAGGGACTCTCAAGAGTTCTCCATTGCCACAGTTTGAAAGCATCAATTCATCAGTGCTCAACCTTCAGTTCAGTCCAGTCACTCAGTCATGTCTGACTCTGCAACCTTATGGACTGCAGTACGCCAGGCTTTCCTGTCCATCACCAACTCCTGAAGCTTACTCAGACTCATGCCCATTGAGTTGGTGATGCCATCCAATCATCTCATCCTCTGTCATCTCCTCTCCTCCCACCTTCAGTCTTTCCCAGCATCAGGGTCTTTTCCAATGAGTCAGTTCTCATCAGGTGGCCAAAGTATTGGAGTTTCAGCTTCAGCATCAGTCCTTCCATTGAATATTCAGGACTGATGCCCTTTAGGATGGACTGGGTTTATTTCTTTGCAGCCCAAGGGACTCTTAAGAGTATTCTCTAATAACACAGTTCAAAAGCATCAATTCTTTGGTGCTCAGCTTTCGTTATGGTCCAACTCTCAGATCTTGTACATGACTACTGGAAAAGCCATAGCTTTGACTAAATACTAGTGAAGTTCAAATGGCACAGTTTTTCTTGAATTTTTAAATTAAATGTGTTATTGATATTTACCTATTGTTTAGCTCTGGACAAATGGGTAGTTCCAAGGAAATGTTAAACCTGACATGTGGATTCCAAGAGGTTGCAGTAGAGTTAGTGAAGTGAAGTCGCTCAGTCGTGCCCGACTCTTTGTGACCCCCATGGACAGTGGCCTGCACCAAGCTCCTCCGTCCATGGGACTTTCCAGGCAGGAGTACTGGAGTGGATTGCCATTTCCTTCTCCAGGGAATCTTCCCGACCCAGGAGTCGAACCTGGGTCTCCCGCATTATAGACAGACGCTTTACCATCTGAGCCACCAGGGAAGTCTAGTAAATGCACATTAAAGTCAGGCTTCTGGAGTTTATTTCTCAGATGATTGGATTTATTAGAATCATGTTAGGATAGTCACTAAGCAGCTATCTATAACTTGCAACAGAGACTATAAACTGGGTGATAAGGGGCCTAAAGTAGGCAGAGGCCAGTTTAAAAGAGAAAAAAATACTGATTTTTTAAAAGTAGAAACACAGCCATGTCTTCAATAGGTGTATTAGTTGGTCAGAGAGACTTGATAAGCTACATCAGCTCAGAAGCAAATGATACATACTCAGGTTTTTGTTCATTACATCCAATGACAAGATCATCAAAGAGGGAAGAATTAAACCAGTTAATTGATGGCATAATCAATATATGGTTGTTTTTTTTTCTCTAAAATGTACTGATTTCTTCAACTCAGCGTACTGAGTTGAAGATCAGGGTTCTGAAAATGAGGGTTTAAAAAACAGTATGATTAGAATATTTGATGTTTGAGTTGGGATTGTATGTAATATAAAAAATGGTATTAAAGATCATCTCCTTTTGAGGAATCTCAAATATTCACTAAAAGTCAAGTAGCTTTTAAAACTCAGTTTTATCCTCTAGATTCTTTATTTTTTATTGAGGTACTGACATGTGACATATTGTTGACATATATTATTTTCAGGTGTACAACATAATGATTTATTATTTATATACATTGCAAGAGAAGCACTCCTAAATCTAGATACCATCCATCACCATGCATAGTTACAAAATATTTTTCTTGTGATGAAGCCTTTCAAGTTGACTCTTAGCAGCTTTCAAATATATAGTATCATGTTACTAACTATAGTCACTGTGCTGTACATCACATCTCTATAACTTGCTTACTTCTCTTTGGTTAACTTTTTAATAGTTATAGCGTTTGTAATAAGTATGGGTAAGTAAAATAAACTAAAAAGAAAGTTTAAGATATAAGGGGACATACATGACTTTTCTACTAGAAGGGATATCTAGGAATAACAAGCTAATTTTGAAATACAAAATATTCTGTGACATGAAGTTAAATAATGTCATTACTGTAGGAATATTTTTATTGAGGTAAATACCTGCAATCTTGCATTGTATAGTGGTGGATTATGACAGTGATAAACTTGACCTTACTGTAACAATATTAATTCTGTAAAAGGCAAGGCTTAGCAACTGGTGTTACCCTTTTGTATCCTTTTAACAAGATGTCTGGGATACTACCTGAGGCCAGTATCTGACTTCAGCACAGATCTGTCCTTCTGCTGCGAGATACGTCTTTCACAGGGCAGTTGTAAGAATGCATTGAAAAATTGTATTTCTTTCAATCCTTTGTGGGAATATTACAAAGAATGATCAACTTTTTTATGAAATAATTCTTAAGAAACAAAACCTAAAGACAATAATAATGTAAGATGTTCACAGAAGAGAACCTGGGTGCACAGTGTACTGGAACCCTGTGATACCTTTGTAACTTTTCTGTAAATCTAAAACTAGTCTGAAAGGTGTGTTTTAATTAAAATAACCTAATGATTTGGTCATGACTGAGTTCAGTAATAAATTCTTTTGCAAAAGCCAGTATATTTTGTTCTACCTTGCTACTGCTAAGTCACTTCAGTCATGTCCAACTCCGTGCGACCCCGTAAACAGCAGCCCACCAGGCTCCCCTGTCCCTGGGATTTTCCAGGCAAGAACACTGGAGTGGGTTGCCATTTCCTTCCTCAATGTGTGAAAGTGAAAAGTGAAGTGAAGTGAAGTCGCTCAGTCATGTTCTACCTTAACTGGAAGAAAATCAGTTGACGTTCTTCTCTTTATTGCTTTTCTAGGATTCAAGATGACCAACGAAGAACCTCTTCCCAAAAAGGTTTGCTTTCTCAACAGTTTTTAAGCACTTTATTTGAATAATAGAGTTGAAGGGACTGTCCATATTGTTTGCTTGTTTTTCTGCTTGCCATCAGTTACATAGCATTGTGGGTATATAACGTGTGAGACATCATATCTATATGCAATGTAGATTAAGAACATTTTCAGCCTTTGGAAAACTTGTAGTATCCCCATGATCTACTTGTAATCTTTATCATATGACTGTCTCCAGCTACGTAACTACAAATAATGTCAAGAAGTATTTTACAAGATCCTCTAAGTTACTTATTTTATTTTTCTTCCTAACTTAAATCCCTTTGGTTTTAATGCAAAACCACTTTTATATTAAAAAAAAATAACAAACAGCTAAATTCTACCTTTTCCCGTGAAGTTTTATTTTCTAGTCTCGCTTTCCTTGTTTTACTTTCCTGTGTTAATTCAGTTTAGGCACTGTGACACACACAAAAGAGGTTACAAAGGAATAACATTTTCTAAGAGGAATTTATAATGCACTTGGGAAAACAGGAATATGTGCTTACTAACCAGTGAGTATTTAAGTGAACCACTTAGTGGGTAGTAAACGTTATGAAAATTTTTATCCTAAAAAGTCAAGTGCTTTAATAATCTGAGTTACTGGGTGCTTTCAGTTAGGCTTAGTAATATATTCTGCTGCTATAGTGATTTTCCCTCTTTTGTTTCTGATAGTAACACGTACATTGTGGCAAATGCTACAATTTGAACCGTTTTTAATCAAGAAAAATGTTTTAATAAGGGAAATTAATAATTTTATATTAGGGTAGGTTCTTCAGCTTTATAGTCTTCTTTGCTTAGAGAAAACAGTATTTCTCAATTTACAAAGCAGTTTCATCTTACTAGAATATCCTCATCTTTAAAAACTTCACTTTGAAATAATTGTTAATTCATAGTAAGACAAGCATAGGGAGGTCTTGAGTACTCTTCACCCAGCCTCTTTCGATGTTAGCATCCTGTGTAACAGTATCAAAACCAGCAGGCACAGTCCACATGCTCACATTTCACCAGTTACGTGTACATTCTGTGTGTGTGTAGTTCTGTGCAAGTTTATCACTTTAACTTACTGTAAATACCAGCGCAACCAAAACAGTTACCTGAACCATCACCACAAGCCTCTCTGTGCCACTCCTTTCTTTATAGCTACATCCTTCCTCTCCCACTCCTGTCTCTTATACACATCTAGATGTGTATAAGAGACAGTCTAGATACCATCCATCACCATGCATAGTTACAAAATATTTTTCTTGTGATGAAGCCTTTCAAGTTGACTCTTAGCAGCTTTCAAATATATAGTATCATGTTACTAACTATAGTCACTGTGCTGTACATCACATCTCTATAACTTGCTTACTTCTCTTTGGTTAACTTTTTAATAGTTATAGCGTTTGTAATAAGTATGGGTAAGTAAAATAAACTAAAAAGAAAGTTTAAGATATAAGGGGACATACATGACTTTTCTACTAGAAGGGATATCTAGGAATAACAAGCTAATTTTGAAATACAAAATATTCTGTGACATGAAGTTAAATAATGTCATTACTGTAGGAATATTTTTATTGAGGTAAATACCTGCAATCTTGCATTGTATAGTGGTGGATTATGACAGTGATAAACTTGACCTTACTGTAACAATATTAATTCTGTAAAAGGCAAGGCTTAGCAACTGGTGTTACCCTTTTGTATCCTTTTAACAAGATGTCTGGGATACTACCTGAGGCCAGTATCTGACTTCAGCACAGATCTGTCCTTCTGCTGCGAGATACGTCTTTCACAGGGCAGTTGTAAGAATGCATTGAAAAATTGTATTTCTTTCAATCCTTTGTGGGTATATTACAAAGATTGATCAACTTTTTTATGAAATAATTCTTAAGAAACAAAACCTAAAGACAATAATAATGTAAGATGTTCACAGAAGAGAACCTGGGTGCACAGTGTACTGGAACCCTGTGATACCTTTGTAACTTTTCTGTAAATCTAAAACTAGTCTGAAAGGTGTGTTTTAATTAAAATAACCTAATGATTTGGTCATGACTGAGTTCAGTAATAAATTCTTTTGCAAAAGCCAGTATATTTTGTTCTACCTTGCTACTGCTAAGTCACTTCAGTCATGTCCAACTCCGTGCGACCCCGTAAACAGCAGCCCACCAGGCTCCCCTGTCCCTGGGATTTTCCAGGCAAGAACACTGGAGTGGGTTGCCATTTCCTTCCTCAATGTGTGAAAGTGAAAAGTGAAGTGAAGTGAAGTCGCTCAGTCATGTTCTACCTTAACTGGAAGAAAATCAGTTGACGTTCTTCTCTTTATTGCTTTCTAGGATTCAAGATGACCAACGAAGAACCTCTTCCCAAAAAGGTTTGCTTTCTCAGCAGTTTTTAAGCACTTTATTTGAATAATAGAGTTGAAGGGACTGTCCATATTGTTTGCTTGTTTTTCTGCTTGCCATCAGTTACATAGCATTGTGGGTATATAACGTGTGAGACATCATATCTATATGCAATGTAGATTAAGAACATTTTCAGCCTTTGGAAAACTTGTAGTATCCCCATGATCTACTTGTAATCTTTATCATATGACTGTCTCCAGCTACGTAACTACAAATAATGTCAAGAAGTATTTTACAAGATCCTCTAAGTTACTTATTTTATTTTTCTTCCTAACTTAAATCCCTTTGGTTTTAATGCAAAACCACTTTTATATTAAAAAAAAATAACAAACAGCTAAATTCTACCTTTTCCCGTGAAGTTTTATTTTCTAGTCTCGCTTTCCTTGTTTTACTTTCCTGTGTTAATTCAGTTTAGGCACTGTGACACACACAAAAGAGGTTACAAAGGAATAACATTTTCTAAGAGGAATTTATAATGCACTTGGGAAAACAGGAATATGTGCTTACTAACCAGTGAGTATTTAAGTGAACCACTTAGTGGGTAGTAAACGTTATGAAAATTTTTATCCTAAAAAGTCAAGTGCTTTAATAATCTGAGTTACTGGGTGCTTTCAGTTAGGCTTAGTAATATATTCTGCTGCTATAGTGATTTTCCCTCTTTTGTTTCTGATAGTAACACGTACATTGTGGCAAATGCTACAATTTGAACCGTTTTTAATCAAGAAAAATGTTTTAATAAGGGAAATTAATAATTTTATATTAGGGTAGGTTCTTCAGCTTTATAGTCTTCTTTGCTTAGAGAAAACAGTATTTCTCAATTTACAAAGCAGTTTCATCTTACTAGAATATCCTCATCTTTAAAAACTTCACTTTGAAATAATTGTTAATTCATAGTAAGACAAGCATAGGGAGGTCTTGAGTACTCTTCACCCAGCCTCTTTCGATGTTACATCCTGTGTAACAGTATCAAAACCAGCAGGCACAGTCCACATGCTCACATTTCACCAGTTACGTGTACATTCTGTGTGTGTGTAGTTCTGTGCAAGTTTATCACTTTAACTTACTGTAAATACCAGCGCAACCAAAACAGTTACCTGAACCATCACCACAAGCCTCTCTGTGCCACTCCTTTCTTTATAGCTACATCCTTCCTCTCCCACTCTGTCCTCAACTCCTGGCAACCACTAAGCATTTCTTCATTTATGTAATTATGCTGCTTCACAGATGTTGTATACGTGCAGTTATGCTGTATTAAGTGTCCGTCTAGTTTTCTCTCAGCATCCTTTCCTTGCGCTTTCTCCAAGTTGTATATGCTAGCGGTCTGTTTCTTTTATTGCTGAATCATACTTCATGGTATCATAGTCTACCATTCACCTGTTGAAGGACGTTTGGGTGGTTTCCAGTTTCTGGCTATTACAAATAAAGCTGCTTTTAACATTTTTATATAAGTTTCTGTGTGAAAATAAATTTTCATTTCTTTGGAATATGTGCTTAAGAGTACAAATGTTGGGTTGTATGGAACATCCATTTTTAATTTTAAAAGAAACCACCAAATTACCTCCAGAGCAGCTGTATCATTTTACATTCTCAGCAGCAACATATGAACGCTGTTTCTCTGCATCTTCACTGCATATTTGGTATTGCCACTATTTTTTTTATTTACTTATTTTAAAACTTTTAGAAAGAGCACTTAGTTTATATCTTAATTCTCTTCATAGGTTCGACTGAGTGAAACAGACTTCAAAGTTATGGCACGAGATGAATTAATTCTAAGGTAAAATATTCTTTTATCAAAAATATAAAAATCTTTCTATAGAACATTATGTTGTGATTTTATACTATAGTGTTTATATCAGATACTATTTCATTTTTAATGGTAATACATCTTCAAATCATTTAATATACTTTTTTCTATGGCCTGTTTCTTCGTTGTGTAAACATTGGGGAAAGCATAACACTTTAAAGAACTAAGCACTAGCTTGGGTAACTTCTAGACTGACAAGTAACCTGAATTTTTTTCTTTTAGAGGGCACATATTCAGCACTGTAACTAGAGAAGCATTTGTACTTCATTTATATAACTTGGTATGGAGAAAGACACTGCTCTCAGAAAGCTTTCAGTTTAACAAATGAATAGACTTATTTTGATGTTTCTGTTTTTTTTTCCCTTTTCCATGTAACATATGGAAAAGTTATAGCCTTCAAGGATATTCTTCTCATGAAAGAAATACATTATTTACTGATGAAGCAAAGTTAATCTGTCTTGTGACTCTGACTTTAGTCACCATTATATCCTTCATTTTCTTATCTGCAAGTTTAAAGAGTTAGGTTTATTACTTTTAAAGATGACATCCAGCTCCGAATTTCTATGGTTGTCTTAAAAATGTCTTACTAAGGCAGACTGTCAAGTGCAGCCTTATGTTACTCATTTTTTTAATGTAAGAAATCAGCAAATGGGATCACACATGTTTTGTGTCTTACAACTTAAATGTATTCTTTCTGCATTTTATCCCTGTCGTAAGTTTTTTATGAAATAACTTTTAGATACAAATTAATGCTTTTCAGGGCAGCCTGCAAGCTTATCGAGCTTTTTCCTCTAGAAATTTCAGGGACTGTCTACTTGCTGAACTGAGTAAATGTAACAGATTGGAAGTGGGGGGAGAGTAAAGGTGGTTTGGGCTCAGTGGTAGAAAATCTGCCTGCTAGGTTGGAAGGTGTGGGGTCTGTCCCCAGGTCGGGAGCATCCACGGAGGAGGAAATGGCAGCCTACTCTAGTACCTTTTCCTGGGAAATCCCATGGACAGAGGAGCCCGGAGGCCTACAGTCGATGGGGTTGCAAAGAGTCAGATGCAGCTTAGTGACTAAGCACACACACATGCAAAATAGGGAGACACAGATGACTTGCTCCATTGTTTGTTAAGAGTCTGGTACGCTAGTTCTACTTAGCGCCTCTATTGTGGATGTGCTCTTTATCTTTCTTTGCCATAGTTTTCCTATTGCATACCTTTATATTCCTGCACATAAAATTTAAATACTCAGCATTTTAGATTACTCTTGCCGTTTATGCTGATGTAGATGCTCGTGACACACTACTCGTGTGTTGATGTTCTCTTTCTGTTTCTGGTATGGTTATGACTTTTAAGTAGTTTTTTTTCCTATCTTCTTGATAAGGGTGTTTGTGGTTGAGCTTTTGTACTTGTCTTTTCTTCTAAAATCTTACTTTAACCTCCATAAAACATCTTTTTTCATCCCGAAACGTTGAATGAACTCCTCTTTGTGACCTTTGTTGTAGATGCCATAAAAATAAGCATGCCCTTGGCTTTGTCTTTATATAGAATGGATTAGCTTGATATTGGAGAAGGGAATGGCACCCCACTCCAGTACTCTTGCCTGGAAAATCCCGTGGGTGGAGGAGCCTGGTGGGCTGCAGTCCATGGGGTCGCTAAGAGTCGGACACGACTGAGCACCTTCACTTTCACTTTTCACTTTCATGCATTGGAGAAGGAAATGGCAACCCACTCCAGTGTTCTTGCCTGGAGAATCCCAGGGACTGGGGAGCCTGGTGGGCTGCCGTCTGTGGGGTCACACAGAGTCGGACACAACTGAAGTGACTTAGCAGTAGCAACTTGATATCATGGAATGTTTTTGTTCATTATGTTATAATGTTTATGAATCTCATAACTTGTCAAAGGTTTTAAAGATTATAAAAATATTTTCTAAAATCTAAATTTTGATTAGGTCTAACTGAAGAGCAACTTGAAAACATGTTTCTTCAGCAAGCAAGGTAGCAGACAGCTTACCATCCAGAGCAATTGCTTAAACATAAGACTAGGGAAAGTTATCTGCAGTAGTTGCGCGCGCACGCGCACACGCTCAGTCATATCCGACCCCATAGATTGTAGTCCACCAAGCTCCTCTGTCCATGGGATTATCCTGGCAAGAATACTGGATGCGTTGCCATTTCCTTCGCCAGAAGATCTTCAGATCTTCCTGACCCAGGGATGGAACTTGAAACTCTTGCATTTGCAGGTGGATTCTTTACCACTGAGCTACCTGGGAAGCCCTGAGAGGTTTTTTTTTTTTTTTTTTTTAATGTCTGCACTGGGTCTTCATTGCTTCATGCAGGCTTTCTCTAGTTGAGAATAGCGGGGGCTACTCTGTTTTGGTACACAGGCTTCTCATTGCAGTGTCTTCTGTCATGTAGGGCACGGGCTCTAGGCAAGTGCAGCACGCGGGTTCTAGAGCGTGAGCTCAGTAGTTGCGGCCCATGGGCTTAGTTGCTCTGACGTGGTGGGATCTTCATGGATCAGGGATCAAACTCGTGTCCCCTGCATTGGTAGGCAGAGTCTTACCTACTGTGCCACCAAGGAAGTCCTAAAGCCTATATATTGAAGGTAGAGGGATGTAATGAAGAAAGATCCAGATAGCGTATGACATTTATGCAAGTTGTTTCTCCAGTTAGATATGCTTTTGAAAAACAGTATGTTCTGTTTTTTATAATGTACAAAAAGGACAGACTCCCTTTTTTTATTACTTTGAGAGAAATCACATACTACTTTCACATAAGAGCTGAGATAAGGCACATTTTTAAAATGCATTTTGTTTGAAGTGGACAGCATATCTGAAAAGTGGTGATAAGTTTTTCACTCACCTTTTATCATCTAGGCATCATGTTGAACATCAGTGATACACTGTCCTATATGGTGTGTGATCTGATTCATGGGAACACCTCTTGTTATATACTCAGCAGAGAACACTTTTCTCTGTATTTCCATTTATCTAACGCCTTTAAGTTCAAGAAGGAATAATTTTAAAGTGACTAATTTATTATGGTTTATTATGAGTTAAACTAGATTTATAAATATCTTAAAATAAGAGTGTGTGCATGTACACTCATTCATGTCTGACTCTTTGCAGCCCCATGGACTGTAGTCTGCCAGGCTTCTCTGTCCATGAGATTTTCCAGGCAAAAATACTGAAATGGGTTGCCATTTCTCACGGCAAGGGATCTTCCTGACCAAGTGATTGAACTGGAGTCTCTTGTGTCTCCTATATTGACAGGCGGATTCTTTACACTGGTGCCACCTGGGAAGCCCTGTTAAAATGGGAGAGAGACATTAAAATCCACACAATGGAATTCTTAGTAAAATGTAAAGTTAATGGATGTGATTTTCTAGTATATTTAGTGAAAGCAGTTTAAACATAACTAATGTGGCTTTATTTTTATTAGGTGGAAACAGTATGAAGCGTATGTGCAAGCTTTGGAGGGCAAGTACACAGATCTCAACTGTAAGTTAGAGCTTCAGCTTCCTAAGGACTATGTGAATGTTCCCTTTTAGATTGTTGTTACAAGCACGGGATAGTTGGTTTTGCTAAGTAATTTTTATTCGAGGATTTTATTAAGGACCTATGTCCAGGCACTGCGTTTGGTGCTAGGAAGTAGAAAGATGAAGAAGACGTGATCTCTCTTTTAGTTCACAGTCATTGGAGAAGACTGACATAAAGCAACCTTAACAGTAGCATGACTTCAAACGGAACGACAAGGTTCTGAGAGTGCACAGATAGGGAAATTCACAACTACTTGAAACTTTTCTTGATGTAGCCCTTCCACAGAAAAATTTGAAGTGAAGCATGAGTTATTACTCTAGAAGCAACCAGTATTACGTTTATGATAGCTTAAATTGTAACAGTAGGAAATAGCTGTGTATTTATGGATTTTTCAAAAATCTACTGAAAATAGTAAAATTTATAATTTTAGACCATTTTAGTCTTTGTCACTTTTCACTGAGTTGTAGAGTAACGTATTATTTGTGAGTGTAAAAACCAGTAGTTTTCCAAGTTCAGAAAGATTAATATTTTAAGACCTCAATTATTGTATAATTACAGTATAATCCATAAAAGTTGTGAATAGTGTTGTTTAATGGCTGAGTCATGTCTGATTCTTTTGTGATTCCATAGACTGTAGCCCTCCAGGCTCCTTCTGTCAGTGAGATTTCCCAGGCAAGAATACTGGAGTGGGTTGCCATTTCCTACTCCAGGAGATCTTCCCAACCCAGGGATTGAACCCGGATCACCTGCATTGGCAGGTGGATTCTTTAGCAGTGAGCCAACCAGGGAAACCCCTGGGAAAGCTTAAAGTCATAATTAGCTGTGCAGTTATGGGCATGTTTATATTGATTAAACAGTACTAATCAGGACTTTGTGAATACTCTGTACTGTAAACAAATGCAAATAATGGAATATCCTGTCTTTTTTGGGAACAGATTAGACTATAACAGCATAATTCCATCCAGCATTAAATGGTTGTGGACCAGTTTAACACCACTAACTCTTGAAAAAGCACTCATGATTAAGAATGAAGTTTGTTGTCATAAAAGTTTAGTTTAGGATAGAAACTAAAGACTTGAATTTTTTCACCTTGAAATTTTTTACCTTATTTTCCTTGACAAAGGGAGTCAGAACTTTAGTTTGGTTAATTCAGTTTGATCTTTAAATTATGTTTCATGATGTTTTGGGATTTTTTTCCCTTTTAATCATCAGCTAATGATGTAACTGGCTTAAGGGAATCTGAAGAAAAACTAAAGCAGCAGCAGCAAGAATCTGCACGCAGGGAGAACATTCTTGTAATGCGACTGGCAACCAAGGAGCAAGAAATGCAAGAGTGTACTGTAAGTGTTTCAAATGTTTTAAGCCTTTATGAGGCTTTGGGTTTTGGTTCACATTATTTTATGTGTTAACTCACATTAAGTTAATTTTCTATAATTAATACTAATTATACATGCACATTTTATTAAGGTAGATATGCTTTGAGCTTCAGTGTGCTAAATGTAAAATTCTGATAGATAACTTCTCATCATTGGATTTTAAAGTAATTTTTTGTGGCCAAGAAGTCAAAAGTTTAAGTTGCTCTCTGAAATCTCTGTAATTTATGAGAATTAATATATTGGTTCATATATCTTTAAGTAACATAATACCTGAGGGTATAAGCACCATTTACTCATTTTACTTGGCAAGCTTTCTTGTTAATTTCTCCTTTGTAATTTTTCCTTTGCTATCTTTACGTCTTTCTACAGAAAACTAAGTATCAACTTCTACTGTGTCTTCTTTTAATTGTTAACACCTTTCATTTGTACTGTTTGCCATGTCTACATACATTTGAAATCTAGTGACATATTTGATCCTTTAACCATGGTTGAATTTAGACTCAGTTTTGTCTTCAATAGCTTTAGCCCTTGTTTTAGTGTTTGTATATGTAAGTTACATAAGACAGAGGTGGCTCTGTCCCTGTTGTTTTTTTATTACTTTTGTTTCTGTTTGTTTTTTTTTTCATTTTTGGGCCATGCCACGCAGCTTGTGGAATCAGACTTCCCTGATAGCTCAGTTGCTAAAGAATCTGCCTGCAGTGCAGGAGTCCCCAGTTTGATTCCTGGATTGGGAAGATCCCCTGGAGAAGGGATGGGCTACCTACCTTGAGTATTCTTGAGCTTCCCTGGTGGCTCAGCTGGTAAAGAAACCGCCTGCAACGTGGGAGACCTGGGTTCAATCCCTGGGTTGGGAAGATCCCCTGGAGAAGGGAAAGGCTACTCACTCCAATATTCTGGCCTGAAGAAGTCCATGGACTATATAGTCCATGGGGTCACAGAGTCGGACACAACTAAGCGACTTTCACTTTAAACCAGGGACTGTCCCCAGGCCTCTGCAGTGAAAACGTTGAGTCTTAACCTCTGTGCCACAAAGGAATTCCCTGTTGTTTCTAATCTTAAAAGCTGCAGTTTTCTTGAATAATTTTGTGTAATCTCCATTTGATAGATAGTTAATAAAATTAAATGCATAAGGCAGTATTCTGGTCATTGAGGGTTAATAATCTATGGGACACACTTATTTCTTTTCCTTCTCTCACCAATAAAATGTTCTTTAGGACTTAATCACAGTCTTTATTCTTCCTGTGTCCACATTTGCACAAGTCTTCAGTCCTTCACTTTTTCAAAATGACTTCTTTACCTGTTACTTTGCTAAAGAAAAGAGTAGCCTCTTTTATTGTCTCTATCTTCTCAGTGCTGCTTTTGTTTCTACCAGTTACTTTCCACCTTCACTCCCACTACGTTTTTTCTGTAAGGTCATTGTGTTAAGAAAATTCTCTTTCTCATCACTTTTGTGTCTTCACTTTCCCCAACTTTGGCTTTTGGCATTCCTTCTTTTGACTTTTTTTTTAACTTGGGTACTTGGTTCAAAGAAGTCTTAACAACATTCTTGTATAAGGAGTTTTGTTTTCTGTAATACCCCTCCAATTTTTTTCCTCTTGGGATTTTCATATCTAATGGTATGAGTAGTACTACTCAAGTGCTGAGTCCCAAAACCACTTAATTCTTTGTTTTTGTGATATTTGGGATTCTAGGTTCAACCGTTCACTCACTAATAGTTTTAGGTTTCCCTGTTGACATGTTAACTGTGCTAGATGCTAACACATGCAAAGGATGGATCTTAACTTCAGATGCGAGCACCTGGTAGGTAGTGTGAGTGGATGGTGCCAATGATAGTGTCTCACAAAACCAGTGTGTCTTGATTTCTGCCTCTTGAGTCCTCCCTACTCTTGACATCCTAGACCAGGCACTTCTTAACCACTTAACCTGGACAGTATGTGCTGTTGAGTCACATCAGTGGTTATACAGCCATCCCATATACACTGGCAGTTTTGATCATTTTATTCCTAATCTAGCCTTTGGTGCTGCCTCTTCACCCTTCTGTCATCTCAACCGAGATTTAAGATTTTTTTTCCAAGTAGAACCTAACTTATAAGCCACAATTTTTTTTTTAACTGCACATCTCAGCTGAAGCACTTACTGATCTTTCAGTTAGAACACAGTGAGGTTTTGCAGAAAGGGCAGCAGGAGCAAAAGTCACAAGGAAATGGCAGCTTATAGTAGCAGATGAGGGCATTTCATTTTGTAAACTTTTTAAATTCCTTAAGCTAAAAGAAAGAAAATTAGTTCTGTTTGCTTGGTGAAGTAGTAATTAAGTATAGCCTAATCCTCTTAGTATATTTGTATCTTTTACTAAATTCATGTTAGACATTAATAGCTATTTTGGAAATGTTATTTTTAATCCTATTTAAGGTTTAAAATGGAGTAGGATCTTGAACCTGATCTACTTTGGGTGCAAAGATGCTAATAAACTGTATTTCCTATTTTAAAACTGTGCTGACAGTATAACCAGAGTTGAAATTGAAGGTTTCATATATAAGTAGAGGGATTTGGTATGGTGGGCAAAGCCTTATACTGGGAGTCAGGAAGCTTGAGAATAAGAATTCTAGTTCTAGTACTAGCATTGAACTAACTGTGTCCTTGAACAATTGGCTTCTTTAATCTCTCAAAACTAAGCAGTTTGGACCAGGTCAGTCACCTTTCAGCTTTACAATGCTATGATTCAGATCTGCTTGGAGGGAAAAAAGTGAATATATGCTTAATTTTGGGTTAAGGTGCTATTTATAAAGCCATAATGCCAGCTCATGTAAATATGTAAGTACTATGTATTTTTAAATTTAGAAATGCAAATATGTTTTAAGTTGTAATCTTGTACCTGGTATAATGTTAGGGAACAGTTTCCCAAAAGCACAGATTTGTATGAGTAAATCACTATACTCTTAAATAATTAATATTTTAAACTTTGCCTTTTTTTCCCCGCCAGTGGGCATCAGCATTTTTAATAAACACAGCAGCAGGAATTTTTTTTTTTTTTTTTTGCTTGTTTTTTTGAACTGTTTCAATTGCCAACATGTAGTCTCCTTATATTTAAAGTTTCCAAATATGGAATGCAGTCAAATGGCCTTTTTTCCTACGTGGATAACCTTAGATAGTTTTGTGAGTGTTCTTTTTTGTGGGTTTTTTTGTTATGTTTTGGAGTTGTTTTTTGCTGCAAGGCTTGTGATATCTTACTTCCCTGACCAGGTATTGACATCAAGCCCTGGCAGTGAGAGCAACTGAGTCCTAACCACTAGATTGCCAGGGAATTCCTAAATAGTTGTTCTTAATTTGTAATTTTTTTTTTTTAGAGGATTTTAAGATAGAAGAGAGAGGGGCTTAGTAAGTAACAGAAAGGGATTTTATCTCGTCATCTTAGGTATGTTTCCTTTGATTTGGTAGTAATGGGGTTTTTTTTGCTTTGCACAGACTCAGATCCAGTACCTCAAGCAAGTCCAGCAGCCTAGTGTTGCACAACTGAGATCAACAATGGTGGACCCAGCGATCAACTTGTTATTCCTAAAAATGAAAAGTGAACTGGAACAGACTAAAGACAAACTGGAACAAGCCCAAAATGAACTGAGTGCCTGGAAGTTTACGCCTGATAGGTAAACAAATCATACTCCCCAGTCAAGACTTCCCTGACAGTCCCACTGCGAGAAAGCTGTGGTGGGACAGCCACGTACTCGTTTCCACACCAAGACTCAGACTTTTTGAGCCAAAAAGCCACATTCTTATACTATCCAGCTTGTAAAGGTTAATGTAAAACTTACCAGATGAACCTTGTGTTTCAGCTTTTTTCTCTTCCCCCTCCCCTTGCTTCAGAGGCCTGATGGCGTCGGACTATTCCGAAGAAGTGGCCACCTCCGAAAAATTCCCCTTCTAGAACATGTAGACACTTGAGAAATGTTTCTGTTTGAAGAAAATAGAGGGAGAAACAGAAGTCTTAAGTCTGTGGCACACTGTGTCTTCAGACAGTTTGGAGGAATGAAAACCTAGAGATTTAAAACCATGAATTGAACATGTAAAATTCCAGTAAATGTAAAGATGGAATATGCATCGCTCTTAACCTTGAGCATAGTGACTTAGAGACACTGTATATCAGTTTTGCCAATAAGACCGTGGACTTCGTGATTGTTGTTGAACTTCTGGGTCACATTCAAATGAGGTGAATTTTGCCTTTAAAGGGTTTATTTGCTAAGAACCAACTTAATAGACATGAGTGAATCAAATAATAGATGTCAGTACAAGTAGTTCATCTATTTAACCATTTCGTTTGGGGCTCTATATTACTTGATTGAGCCTTAAATCAGTGTGGTTTTACTCAATGATTTGTTCTTTGAATGGTTGCTAATACTGTAGATGATCTTACCGAGGACTGTACAAACATGAAGGTGTGGTGTCAAACTTCAGGTTTTAAACTGTTTGAAGCGTTATAAACATTCATTTCACAACTAGATTGTATAAGGATATTGGCTGTGATGAGACTCACTGCGTTATTTTTTTCAGTAGTGAAATTGATTAAATCCCCATTCCATTCAACAGGCACATGTTGAAAGAGCATTGTCGTTGGTGTTAATGGGGGAATGTGTTCCTTCATTGTATTTGGGCCTTTTGTATTGCACTTTTGATATTAAATTAAATGTGCCTTGAAATAGTTGTTTTTTTTTTTTTTAAGTTCAAGGATTACTATGATGATTTTGTTGTACTTTTAACATTTTGATTGGGGGGCGCTGTGGAGAGCAGATTGATTTCGAAAAAATTGTTGGTGTGCTCTTCAAAGGGAAGGAAAAGGCTCTGTGTCTCATTTTTTAAAGACCTACTTTTTTCCAGCTGGTATCATAAAAAAACAAAGAGACTTGACACTTGTTGCTTTTTGACACCTTGTCCCAGGATATTGCAGTAGAAATTAATGTGGGACGGCTTTACAGGGTGCCTGCCAGAAGATTGGGGACAGAATATATTGGAACTGTGGGCTGGCCTAAGTGAGACATTTTATGAATTGAAAAAAAAGTATAGTGATCATTTCTAGCAAATTCATTTGCTCATTTAGATAAATGAGGCATTATTTTCTTCATGCTTCCATCCAATCCTGGAGGTGAATATTTTCGTCAGATCATTCTATAACTCACCAATTCGAATTTTCACTTGGTGATAATGGAGTCTAAGATGAGTGGAAGATAAAATGTTCCAGATTTTCCCAACGTTTAAGTGCAGTTTTAACAAGGGTGACTTAAGTTCTCTCTTAATCATTCCAATCAATTGTAAGTATCTCGTATGTCTGTACTTGAGGGAACTGATTGTGGGGCAGAGGGCGGGTTGAAGAAGTGGTTTGTGTGACTTCACAGCAAGAAATCCGCTTCTAAGATTGTCACTGTGGGGGTTGGAGGGTAAGTAACCACATCTGTTTGAAATTAGCTTATTGTACCCAAATTAAGGCTTTTGTATATATTTTATGCCATTAAAGATCACAGTAGAAATGGGCTACATATTTTCAGTAGGTCAAGAGATAATTCATAAAAGGTATTATGTACTCAAATCTAGCCAAGCATTTTTCTTTTGCCACTTAAGTAACAGTCCATTGAGGTGGGTTTTTTCCTTCTTATTGTTAAAAAACGTTTAATTAATAAGATAACACATGCTCATGTATAAGATTGAAATAGCGTAAAGAAAAGTAGAGGTGTAAAATAAGTTTTACTCCTGGGTGACCTTCCCCTTCCCCTTTCTATTCCCCAGGAATAGTGACCATTTTTAAATTTCTTGGGTATTAAGATAATTTGTGTGCATGTACAGTAATTATATGAGTATTGGTTTTAAACAAATGCAGACATGCATATGGACATATAGATGATTTGTAGCATGACTTTCCCCAGGCCTCCTTTATCCTTGGACTTTTCTCCTTTTTTTAGTATATTTAGGTTACTTACCATTTTTAATGGTTGTATCATATTTTCATTGTATTTTAACCACCTATAAATGGAATTTTATAAAAAGTGAATTATAAGCTAAAGTTCATTGGGTGGTATAACTACATCATTAATTTGAAACAAATAGTGCTCAGTCAATCCTCTGTCTGCAATAATTCATATAGAATGGGTTGTAGATTTTGTTTTTCACTTTTTCATTGTTAAAATTTTGAGAGAGAATGATCCCCTGAATTACGTTGTCCACTTTAGTTAAAATATTTCATACATGTGATAATGTGTATATTTTAGAATAGTTACAGGGAGATGTTGCAGAATTTTGACAGTTTTCAGTTTACATTTATAAACAGTTGTGTGTGTACACCTTCAGAATACCCTCATCCCTTCCCCTTGATAACAAAGCAGTGTACAATGTCTGTTCTTTCTCTTAAATTATTTTCTACTTTTTTCTTTGTGAGTTATTTGATTTTTAACAATAGTTTAGAATATTTCTTAATTAAAAAAAAATTACTCCAGAGCCAAGTTTCTTGAAATTGGATTCTTACCATTTTCTGTGATAACAATGAACATAACACAAATTTTATACAACAGTAAAGTGGCATAAAATTACAGAATGTTTAAAGAAAAGATTCAGTGAAGATTTGTTTTAATCATTTTAGAAGTGACAGGATTATTTTAGAACATTTATTAAAAGGTGTGACTTCATAAATGAGATATTTTTTGCATTAGAATTTGGTACTTTCTATGAGGCTAAGTCAGGTCACAAATTGCTCTGTTGATTTTACAATTGTTTGTGTTTAAACAATTGATATAAAACATTTCTCAGGTTAGCTGGTAAACTGATGTTTTCACAAGAAAGCAGAGTTGGGGGAAGCATGGGCAGCGAAGTGGAAGGAAGGCCACTGTCTCTGATGATAGTGTCTGTTTCTGAATTCCTCATTTGGTTTCGAAACTCTTAGTAGAGGCTAAAGTCTGAGGATGCTAATAGGAAATACGGGAAATCTGAAGCTGTAATGACAACAAACAGATATCAGCTGATAAAGTTGCCATGTTATGACAGAACCCTTCCCACATGCTAACTCGTTTTCATATGAGGCTTCTTTGTGCAGTAGTAAGCCAGGTTTTGGGCTTCCCTTGTGGCTCAGTGGTAAAGAATCCCCTGCCAATGCAAGAGATGGAGGATTCGATCCCTGGGTGGGAAAGATTCCCCTGAAGAAGGAAATGGCAACCCACTCCAGCTTTCTTGCCTGGAAAATCCCATGGACAGGGGAGCCTCGTGGACTACAGTCCATGGGGTCACAAAAGAGTCAGATACGGCTTAGTGACTAAACATCACCAACAACCACCACCAGGTTTTACTTCAGATTTGTGTAGGGAAAATATATCACAAACTTGCACTTGAATCACATTGTGGGTTAAAACACATGCTATTGATAAAAGAACCTTGCATCACAAACCCCAATAACAGTGTCTCAGTAAAGCTCGACTGCTTTTGTTCAGTGTCAGCATTAACAATAGAAATGATCACTTTTTAAAAGAGTTCTGATTTAAGCATATAGTTGTGATGTTACCTTAGAAACTTGGAAAGGGACAGTTTGATATTCTTACCATAAAGTTGAGAATGACCTTACTGACTAAATATTTTTTTGCTGACACTATTCTTTTAATGGGCTTTGATTTGCCCCAGTGGATTATTTCACAATGCATCTTCTCCTTATTTGTAATATATAGAGGATGAACCTTATTTGATTTTTGCAATTGCTGTATATATGTATGTAGAAAGTATGGCAGTCCTAATTTGGCAGATATTCACATATTTGCATTATTTATGCCAAGTAACCCCAATCTTATTTTTGTGTCCTAATTAAGGATAATCTTTTCAACATGAATAAAATCTTCACCATATATCAGCATTAAAATTTCAAAAATTTATATCCCAGTTTAAGACAGCTCAAATATATATATATTATATAAAAGGGATTGATAAATAGAAATAGTCTTGTCTTTTTAAAAACAATTACTGAACAGGCCTCCCTTAATGCAATAAACGTTCTTGTGGGAACTGCCTATTAACAAGCATCCTTATAAACACTAGTCTAGCAAGAATTTACTCTGATTTGTGTATTTATAGGTACTGATTTTATATATTAGGTAGAAGTTTACATTTGGGGTTGATGTTACATTTACCCTTTCAAAAGCTTTTCTGGATCATAAAGCTAAGTACCTTAGAGTTGTATTAATATTGATATATTTGAAATGTGTGTCAGATAACTGGCCTGTTTCTATTTCAAATTATAATTTGGGATAAAAGTAGATTTCAGAATCAATTATAATGTAATAGAAACAGAAAGTAGCCACTTAGGTACTTTTTCTTCAGGTTTTATCTTTGCTGCTGTATTGGAAAAATACTGAAATGTACAAGATGGATGTGTCCGGAAAAGAAGATGGTAATCGTAGGCAGGCATCTGCGGTGACATAGAGTTATATTCTGTATGTGTTATATCTGTTGCTGTAATAATTTCAAACAAAGAAGGTTGTCAAGAATTTGTCTTCATTTTGTGATGAATGGCTCTTTCCTTTGCAGCCAAACAGGCAAAAAGTTAATGGCGAAGTGTCGAATGCTTATCCAGGAGAATCAAGAGCTTGGAAGGCAGCTGTCCCAGGGACGTATTGCACAACTTGAAGCAGAGTTGGCTTTACAGAAGAAATATAGTGAGGAGCTTAAAAGCAGTCAGGATGGTAAGGGGTTTTTTGAAAAGTTTGGTTAACTTTGCACTGGCTTTAAAATACTGCCAGGCATGAGTATTATAGATTAGAGTCTGTATATGCTAATCTCTACCAATGGTTCTATGAAATTATAAGTGAAATATTTCCAGTTGAGTCAACAAACGAAGCATTTAATTTAGTGGTGGTTCTCCCCCCCCCCCGCCCGTTGTTTGTTGTGCAAATTTCATAAGTTTTTTATTTTTTAGGAGTGGGGTTTGGAAAGACAGGAGGGCTTTTGTATTAATAAGGCATTATGTAGCTATGTAAATTTATATTCAGTGCTTAAAAGGATATATTCAGTGCTTAATATCTTCACCTAACTGATTTCTCTAAGTGTAGATCTTGGAAATATTTGGCCATGTCCAGGGATCTAAAAATACATAATTGATTGTGGAAGAATCCCCTGTTGGTCCAGTGGTGTGGAGTCAGTGCTTTCAGCTCCTGGGCCAGGTTCCACCCCTGGTCAAGTAACTTAAGTTCCTGCAAGCTGTGAGGCATGGCCAAAAATAAGAAAAAAATACAGAGTTTCTGTTTAGTGAATAAGATCTAATATTTATTTGCCCAAAGAAATGGAACTTGTCAGCCACCATGCTGGTCTAGTACAGCTGCATACATGCTCTTTCTCCTTTGTGAAGAAAACTAGTAAGAAAAACACCCAATCTCTCTAAAGATTAAATTAATTGCAACTTTGCAGTTAATTGCAAAGAAGGTCAGTAGTCAATATCTTTAAAACTGCCTCTTCAAAGTGGTGGTTTTTAGCTCTTACTATTTGTAAATACAGTAAATAGTCTTTTTGTATAGTAGTGAAGGAACTCCCTCACCCCAAGACCTTTTTAGAACAGACATCTGTATTTTTATCAGTTTCAAGAGTTATTTTTTCTGAATTTTGTTCTTGAATGTGAAATAATCTTTGCTGACAGCATGGCTTCTTTGGAGTGTTGGAATCAAGGGCTTCTCCAGGGACTACACCTGCTGTGGAGCTGAACGTTGGCTAGGAGGGTGAGGAGTAAGGGGCCAGGTTTGTGGCCCATAGGCAAACAAACATGAAGCAGATTTTATGGGCTGGAACCAGTTTTATGTGTTCAGATAGTTTGGATCATTGTAAACTTGGTTGCTTTTATATATATTCAGGCTTTTGCTTTCTCTCACAAATAAACTTGTTGAATGGCTAATTTAAAATTCCAAGCAAAATTTTGAAATATTCTTTTGTGATTCAGAAATGTATTTGTTTACTTAAACATTTATTGAATGCCTAGCTTTGTGCAGGCACTAAGAAGTATTTTTAAATATATTGTAAGAGATATTAAAGTAGGTTTGACTCTCCTTTGCACAGAACTGAATGACTTCATCATTCAACTTGACGAAGAAGTAGAGGGTATGCAGAGTACCATTCTAGTTCTTCAGCAACAACTGAAGGAGACGCGCCAGCAGTTGGCTCAGTACCAACAGCAGCAGTCTCAAGCCCCAGGCCCGAGTACCAGCAGGACTACATCTTCTGAGCCTGTAGGACAGGCAGAGGCCACAGGTAAAGACTGCAGTCGTCTGGCCAACGGACCAAGTAATGGCAGTTCCTCCCGGCAGAGGACGTCTGGGTCTGGATTTCACAGGGAGGGGGACACAGCAGAAGATGACTTTCCTCCTTCTCCAGGGAATGGGAATAAGGCCTCCAGCAGCTCAGAGGAGAGAACTGGCAGAGGAGGTAGTAGTTACGTAAACCAACTCAGTGCGGGGTATGAAAGTGTAGACTCTCCCACGGGCAGTGAAAACTCTCTCACACACCACTCAAATGACACAGACTCCAGTCATGACCCGCAAGAGGAGAAAAGCGTGAGTGGGAAAGGCAACCGAACTGCGGCTTCCCGCCACGTGCAGAATGGCCTGGACTCGAGTGTAAGTGTACAGGGCTCCGTTTTGTAAAACAAAAAAATTTCCAGCAAATTTTTATACAGTGTCATTTAATTTGGAAGAGGATACTATCCAGTTAATTAATGCATACTTTTGTCACAATTTGCCTTTTTTGTGGGTGGTTTTTTTTTTTTCTTTCCTTTTTTCTTTGCTTCAATACCTCTGCCACTTTGGAAATTGTAACAGTTAATTACTTTGAATGTTGCTAAAAGGACATTTTGTGTAGGGTCAGGTTATTTTTATATGAGTTAATGTGAAGTTGTAAATGGAACTCTTAAAGTATAACACAGTGATGTCTGTGTGAATCTGTGTCTACCCTAGAACCTGTGCTGTGTGAGGGCATTCTTACTCATGCTGTTACTATGCTTATACACCATTCAGACTTGTCAGAGTAGATGTGGGTTTATGACTGCCAAGTTTGCCCAGTACAATAGTTTTATCACTAAAAGTTGGACTTGTTGAAGGAGTCCTATAGTAGTTTCAGTGTTAGATACAGTTTTTCCCACCATCTGTGCATTTTCTCTTTAGGTGATTGAATGTTTAAGAAATTTGTGTGCATAGTTACTCAGTTTTTATGAATTGTTGTATCCTGTTAATGCATATTGCTCTGTGACTCCAGTATATCTTACCTGTACTGACCAAACTTAAATAAAGATTTTTATTGTAACTCCTTACATTAGGTGGTTTTTTTTGTTTGTGTGTGTGTGTGTGTGTGTGTGTAGCATTTGTCATTTATTTTCATTGGATAGCTGACTACTCCATTTTTCCACATACCACAAAGGTGGAACTTAAGTCCATGCATAAATTTAATTGTGCACTTTGTTTTTTCTTGCCTTATACAAACAATTGTTAAAATATTTGAAAATTCAGAAAAGTGTAAAGAAGGAAATAGTCGCTTAAGTATTTGTTAGGTTATAATTGAAAAAGTAGGCTTTGTGAAATGATTTCAGGTAATAAGTTATCGTGTAGTCAGTGATGTTTTAAAATCTTGTCCACTTATATGGATTTGTACTAATAACATCTGCTAATATTATGTAATAACAGTGTGGAGAGTTAGAATGAAGGCGAAATGTTTTTTAAAAAAAGGTAAGACAGTTTGCTTCATTTCTGTCACATTTTAAACATTAAGTATCAAGGTCCAGTTGGGGGTGAGAAGTAATCTCAAGAGGGAGGGGATATATGTACACTTGGGATATATGTATACTTAATAGCTAATTCATGTACAGCAGAAACCAATATAAATTGTAAAGCAGTTATTCTCCAATTAAAGTACCAAGGTCTGTGGAATGGAATGGCTCTAAAATAGCTTTTCATATGTGTGGTTAAGATGAAGTATGATTTTTGCTAAAAGCAAAATACTTTGTTTTATATTTTATCTGTAATCAGGGAACCTCAGACAGAGAGTTAACGGTATTTGAAACTGAGGTGTAACTTGAAAATAACTCCTTTGATTTTGCTTAACTGGCATACAGTATATCTGGTCTTTATGGTGTAGTAAAATACTGAACTTCTCTTTTGATTAACTTTTTGTGCAGTCTTCAAGTGTTGAAAAAGATCCTACACAATTTTAAATGAATTTGCTTATACACATTTTGGTATGTACTGAAATAACTATTTCCTTGGTGTATTAAGTACTGTGGACTTTGGCTTTAATTGTATATTCTTTTAACTTGCTGAATTTAAACAAACGGAATTTCTCTTCCTTTTTGTGGTATGTAATCATTGGTGTGTGCAGGAAGAAATTTTTCAACTAGTGATAGAATTGTATGACTAAATTTAGTAGGGCTATTATGTATCATTACCAATTTTCAGATTTCTGTGTAATCTGTGTTAATGGATGAATGACTTGGGCAGAGAGAACTCAAGGTTGTTCAGTTGGTATTTTTCATTTCTGGAGTTGGATGCTTCATTTGCCTGGTGTGCCTGATTATAAAGAGATGGCAAATCAAAATGGAGGTTGAAAGTGACCTAGATTTTAATGGGTTTGAATCCTGGCATTACCATTTATCTACTTCATGACTTGAGTGAACTACTTTATCTCTGTGGCTCCAGTGTTAATGAGTTAATACATGTAAAGTGCTCTCAACAGCACCAAGCATCTAGTGACTGCTCACTAAATATTTGCATGACTATTAACTTGAAGTTCCAGTTCTGATAACAGACCATCTCCTTTGGTCATCCTCCACATAGAAATTTTTATTGTTTGGGTAGTTTCCACTGATGGAACAGGACAGTAGCTTTAATGTATTGTTGTATCTTGGAGGGAAAAGTCAATAGCTGCCTGTGTTTATTATTTCATTGCTGAGTTTCAAGTGTCTTCTTAACGCTGGACAAGTGCAGGTGCCTAAGCATTCTTGAAAATGGAGAACCCAGCTTTTGACAAAAAGCTTGCCAAGTACTGCCAAAGAAGGGTAATTTATGGGCAGATGACTTAGTTAAAGCCCAAAATGATAAAGTTTCTGTGTCTCTACTTGAACATTGTTTTCAGAGTGTTACTATGAAGGTAGCAAAAAAAAAAAAGCTCTTAACATTTTTTGACATGTTTCAAGTACTTACATGCCAGAAACTGACAGGTATTTTATATGCATTATAATTTTTATCACTCCATGAGACAGGCACTTGTTATCCCCACCTACGCAGTAGTAAATGTGCTTAAAAAGGTCCTGTAAAAAGCAAAGGGTTGGCAAACATTTGAGTTGCCCTTCAGGTACTGTTATTAAAGCTCTCTGGACATGTCAGCCTCAAAACTGGCCGCTGACCCAGGTCTGATGCCAAGAGCTGATTCTTGACACTGCCATTCTGCTTCCCTTCATCCTCTAGAGTAAGGAAACTGTACCTGAGCCTCTAAGGAGGACACTTCACCAGCCGCCTGGATGGTCACTGTGGTAAACGGGTCGGAAACAGTCCCAAAATGGCAATGCAGTATGGAAAAATGCAAACCATGATCCTAAGTATATAGTTCAAGATGCTAGCTAAGGTAAGAGGGTTTAGTTAATCTCTTGGAGTTAATTTTAGTCCTTGAAGGAAATGATACTAGTTTGTGGACCAAAGGATTGAGACTGTTTCACAGCATCTGAAATTACTAGGGGATTATACCAGATGCCATCTCTTCACAGATTTAGTGGGTACCACTGCGTGGACGATTTTAATGAGAAAAATTAAAAGTGCTTGTTACATAGGGCTCACTAGACTAGTTCTCTTGACCTCTCAGCTATGTTTGATGCAACAGAGCACTCGGGTTTTTGGGACACTTTTGCAAACATAATGTCATTCTGACAGTTCTCTCTCAGATGTTTCTTACTGCTCACTAATAGCGGTCTGTTCCCTGTGCCCAACCATTGCCTACTGCTCTCCTCTGCTGCCACTTCCCTGTGTGGCCCATATATAGTTTTGGGATAGACAAAACTGTGAGGACTCCCCTGAGGATAGATGCCGAGTGGCCACTCAACAAAAGCAAGCAATTGTCTTCTCAACTTTTGCTGTTAGGTTGGTGGGTTCTGAATAGAGCCTCCAGGTGGGAAACAAGTGAATACATTCCTTGCATTCAGAAGAATATAGTCATTCAGATGTATAAGGCCCTGGGCTTAAAGTATTAGTGTTTGTTTATATTTAATTATAATGTGGGGGGGGGAGCTGTGCATAAAGCAGTACAGCAAGATCTTGCAAAGACAGAAGTAGGAAGTTTAATACAGGAAGTAGAAAGACAAAAGTAGAACATGCTCAGAGGTATTAAGTAGGAAGTCTTCCTGGAGGAAGAGATGTCTAAGTGCAGTGCTACATGGTAGGCTGGTAAACAGAAACTCAGATTTGAATAGAGATAGAATAAAGACTTGAAGAGGTGGGTAAAATGGGTTTGGTTTAGGCATGTTAAATTTGATGTGCTTATGGCAAATTTTCATAGGATCTGTCAGCTCAGAAGACAAATTTGGGAGCGATTTCCAAGCAGTCAGTAAAGGGGCAAAGTAAGCCTGGCTGAGAGTGGCCAGAGATGTAAGGGGACGCTGGTATAGAACAGAGTGTGAAATCGAAGGACAGGTTCCTTAAATTCCTTAGAGACTCATGTTTCAGGACAGAACACATTCCAGTCAGAAGATGGCTGATTCCATCAGGATTCCAGACGCTGAGGATTCTGACCACCATTATCCAAGCATTTCCTTCACAGGGCCTGTGCTTTAGTGCATATCTCTGCAACGTCCTAATGCGGGTTCCCAGGACCTAATGAATTTTCGATCTACTTGAAAGCTCTTCAGGAGGATCCCCCCTGTCTTGCTAACAGTTTTCCCTCTACAACCTGTAACTAAATTTTCTTCCTCCAGTGTTCTCAACAAGTTGCACTGCCTGCCTGGAAACTCTGCTTCCTAGTATATTAGGCATTTCTCTCTGATTACCGAACAGAGTCTAGGGAGTCAGCCTGGATGAATCAGGATGCTTTCAGTTACATTTAACAGAATAGCTTACCTAACTAAGATGGGCTTTAACAATTCTATGTGTTAGTCGTTCAGTCGTGTCTGACTCTTTGCGACCAAATGGACTATAGCCTGCCAGGCTCCTCTGTCCGTGGGATTTCCCAGGCAAGAATACTGGAGTAGGGTTGTCATCCCCTTCTCCAGGGGATCTTCCCAACTCAGGGACTGAACCCAGGTCTCCTGCATTGCAGGCAGATTCTTTACCAGCTGAGCCATTAGGGAAGCCAGGACTTAATAAGGAAAACTTCTCACATGGTTGGAAGATCAGAGGTTGAGTGAAGACTGGAGTTGCTCTCAAAGATGTCCTCCAAAGGCCATAGTTCTGTTCATCTCTGCTCAGATGTCTTCAGAGAGTTGGCCTTGCAATCATGCTGGCTCTTCTCGTGATCAAATGGTGCAGCAGTCTCAGGCTTCACACCCAGACACCATAATGTCCACAGGGAAAAAGGATCCATCTCAGTCTCTCAGAGGTGAGAATACCTTTCCCAGAGTGACCCAGCAAGTTTCCTTTCACGTTTTTGTGGCCTAGATTAGGCCACTGTACATTCCAAAACCGCTAGCCAGGGCTAAGACTATTTAGAGTAAAATGAATGTTTAGGATCCAATCACTATGTAACTGGACTCATGGGAAAAAGGTGAAATATATCATTTTTTTTTAAATAGTTTAAACCGGATAAGTCTATTCAGCTTGGAAATTGCAGCCATCACTGATTACCTCACCAGTACCCTTTACTCAAACACCTTGTCAATACAGAAAATTAAGGGTGGTTTAGTGTTAATTATTACGCAAATACTTGTAAAACTCCGTGTCTATTGCCAACTCTAACCTCTGTATGCAACCCTTGGGCATGGGTAAAGCTCTCAGATAATACCATGAAAAATGCATTAATATCTATTTGACAAGCATTAAGTAAGCCCTTATCATGTGTCCAACACTGTTCTATTGCTAGAGAGAATAAGACAAAGCAAGACTTCTCTCTGGGAAACTAAATTTTTGGAGTGAGTCCAGGGCAAAATCGCCAGAGCTGAGGCTGCAAAGTGGGCCAGGTACTGAGGTTCCTAGAACTGTGAAGGATTTTGAACTTTGCCCAACAAGGGATAGGAAGTTGGAAAGGGTTTAAAACAGATGTCATCCAACTGTTGTTATTTGTACATGCTCCTTGCCTTTCAGACTGTCTCACGGTCAACTAAGGGAAATCCTTTTGATCCGTGGGACAGAAATACTTTGCTCACACACTCGCTGCTATGGCTGATCCTCCAGGATAACAAAGGCAAGGGGGCCAACCCCACAGAAGGGCACGGAGTCCTCCCACTGTTTGCAGAGAGGAACCAAGCTAACCTCCTACGTAAATGAATGATGGATTATGGACGCCCAGGCAAAAACAAAAGAGGAGCTCGAGAAGCCCCGAGAGCAAAAAGCACGCATCAGAGAGGTCCGCAGGCCTGCAGCTGGCAGGATTCGCACCGAATTCTCACTGCAGAGATCCAGAGCCTGGCTGAACGCGGGACACGCCTGCCGCCTCACTTGTCAGTGACTCCAAAAAACCCTTAAATTCAAAAAAAAGACAGCCTTCCTGAGTCGGGAAGATCCCCTGGAGAAGGAAATGGCAATCCACCCAGGTATTCTTGCGGGGGAAATCCCATGGACAGAGGAGCCTGGCAGTCTACAGTCCATGGGGTCGGAAGAGTCGGATACGGCTTGCGACTAAACCACCACCACCCTCCTCCAAGACAAAAATGGTCAAGGTAGAAACGACAGCTCTGTGGGTATCCTGATACAAGGTGGTCGGCAGCTTCCGGGCCCAGAGGCCCCGCCCTCCGCTCCGGGCCCAGAGGCCCCGCCCTCCGCTCCGGGCCCAGAGGCCCCGCCCTCCGCTCCGGGCCCAGAGGCCCCGCCCTCCGCTCCGGGCCCAGAGGCCCCGCCCTCCGCTCCGGGCCCAGAGGCCCCGCCCTCCGCTCCGGGCCCAGAGGCCCCGCCCTCCGCTCCGGGCCCAGAGGCCCCGCCCTCCGCTCCGGGCCCAGAGGCCCCGCCCTCCGCTCCGGGCCCAGAGGCCCCGCCCTCCGCTCCGGGCCCAGAGGCCCCGCCCTCCGCTCCGGGCCCAGAGGCCCCGCCCTCCGCTCCGGGCCCAGAGGCCCCGCCCTCCGCTCCGGGCCCAGAGGCCCCGCCCTCCGCTCCGGGCCCAGAGGCCCCGCCCTCCGCTCCGGGCCCAGAGGCCCCGCCCTCCGCTCCGGGCCCAGAGGCCCCGCCCTCCGCTCCGGGCCCAGAGGCCCCGCCCTCCGCTCCGGGCCCGGCGGCCAGCAGCCCTCAGGCCCGCCCCTTCCCGCCTAGCGCTTGCGCACCGGCGGCCGCCGAGGCAGTGGGCGGGGCCGCCAGAGGCCCCGCCCCGCAGCGCGGTATATCTGCGGCGGGGCTGGACCCCTTCGCTCACTAAGCCAGTTGCTCTGGGGCCTACGGGAGCTGCTCGAGAAGCGGTTGTGCGGCAGGATGAGTGCAGACTCGGACCCGGTGGTCATCGTCTCGGCGGCGCGCACCATCATAGGTGAGTGGAAAGACGGACCTGGCGTGGAGTTTGAGCCGTGAGCTAGGCCTGGCCTGCTCGCGGGACCCCCTCCCCCCCGCCCCCCCAACCCACCCACCACAGGACCTCCAGGGCCCTCAGA
>SJYC01001281.1:0-16748 GCA_006408675.1 Madoqua kirkii
CCCCATCGGTTAATCAGGCAGCCTGATTATTCTCACTGTAGGCATTGTACGGCCTAAGGAACACATTGTTAGCATCACTTAAGCCCATTGATCAGCCCTTTGTGTAACAGATTGCTGGTTGCTTTGGAAAGAATAAATGAGCTTTTTAAAGGAATAGGACAAAATTCACAGGATTATTTGATGGAAAGCTGCAAATGCATAGGGAAGAGAGTTGCAGGTGGGTTTCCAGGGGCAGGTAGGGTGGAGGAGCCTAGTGACTCCAGGGTCTTCAGGCCCTGGGCCCTGAGTGATGAGGAAGATGGGCTGGGATGGAGGAGGAGGGTCACCAGGGGGACTCGGTGGAGACTGAGGAGCCACTGGGTGGTTCTGAATGGGAGCCTAAGCAGAGGACTAGTTACAACCACGCCTAATCCATCTGTATTTCTTGTTTCCAGGCTCCTCATTTGGTTCACTTGAGGACGGGAGTCAAGATTGGGGAAAAGCCACTGACTGACAGTATACTCTGCGATGGGCTCACTGACGCCTTCCACAGCTACCACATGGGCATTACAGGTAAGCGGACATGGCTGAAAACATATCGACTGTAGAAAGGCTCAAAGGTCTGTAACAGCTGGTTTTGCAGGTGCTTTTCCTCTTTAAGGGTAGGGACCGAGTCCTCATCACTTTGTATCCATGATGACGGGGATAGTTCCCATTTGATGAAGCCAAGTTGGGGAAATATTCCTTCTCTCCTTTGTGACTCCTTGATTGTCAGGGAAATTGGTGGTGGGAGGAACCTCAGAGTTCCTCTGGATCAATCTCTCATTTTATCATATGAAGAAACAGGGCTCACAAATAGTGACTTTGTGGCAAAGGCAAGATCAGAGATAAGCTAGTACTTCTGGTATTGAACTCTGTATTCGTTGCACTACACAATCAGGTTTTCATCCACCCACAAGGCTTGCAATATTTCAACTGTCTTTTCATTGTTGTATTCATTATGATGATCTGAATAACCATTTGACTTAGAATAAGCCAAAATTTTGACAAAGCAGGAAACAAAGGGAGCTTTGATCTTTGGTATTACCACTGTAACTTGCTCCAAGGCTCAGATGATGATTAGCATGTTTTTAGCAATAAGGTATTTTTAAATTAAGGTATGTACATTGTTTTTTTAAGGTATAGTGCTATTGCACACTTAATGCGCTGCACATACTTTACAGTGTAGAAATATGGTGGATATCACTTTAATTAAGTGAGCAAAGTTGACATAACCTGAGATAAATTCCAACATGTGTCCTGGTAAGATTCAATGAAAAAATACCATCATCATCATCTGATACTTTCCCACATTATATTCTAATGCGTTAGAAGGATTGGTGACATCTGACAAAGGAACTAGCCCCTACCCTTCAAAAATACCAAGGTTAAGAAACATGGAGATAGGCTGAGGAAAAGCTGCAAATAAAAACTGAAGAGACTGACAGTGAAATGAAGTGTGTGATCATGGATTGGATGATACTGAACAAATTAGCTATAAAGGGCATCCCTGGGACAACAGGTGGACCTTGACTGTAGACTGAGCGTGGAGATAACAGTATTTTATCAGTGTTGCATTTCCTGATTTGGTAGCTGTGGTTATGTAAGAAGCTGGTCTTTCTTGCGGGGAACTATACACTGATATTAAACTTTAGAGATCATGTAGGCATGATACCTACAACTTTCCATCAAACGATTCAGAACCCGAACGAGAAAGCAGATGGGGCCAAAAATAGGAACAATTGGTGAAGCAGCAAAAAGGAGATTTCTGAAAGGTATTTTATAGAAAGGAAAAGAGAAGGAAGGCAGCAAGGAAAGAAAATGGCTTCTTAAGAATCCTTGCAACCTTTCCACACCCAGTGGGAGGCAGGAGTGCCACAGAGGACTCTCAGCCCACCAGCGGGCCCACCAGGGTTGGCCATCAGCGCTTGAGCCACCTCCAGAAGCCATCTGAAAATGTTTGGGTTTTGTTTTTTTTTTCTTTCACAGCTGAAAATGTGGCCAAACAATGGCAAGTGAGTCGAGAAGACCAGGACAAGGTTGCAGTTCTGTCCCAAAACAGGACAGAGAATGCACAGAAGGCAGGTCATTTTGACAAAGAGATCGTACCGGTTTTTGTATCTTCTAAAAAAGGTGGGTGTGTCATTCGTAAAGGTTTAAAGGTCAACAGGGCTGTCTATAAGGCAGTCATTACTAGTCTATAAGGAAATCATTAATAGGCTGTGTAGGTACAGCATTTAATGAGACAGGCGTGCTGGCCCCCAGGTGTTAGAAGGCAGCAAGCCCCCCCTTTCTGCCCCTACCGGTTCTCTCTTCAGAAGTGACTGTCCATTCATTTTGTTGCTTCTGTGCACGCTTCATATTTCTTGAGGGTGTCATCTTTTGGGGGTACTTAGCTCTTTTCCAGTATGGAACACAGCGGTCAAGTTTTTTTACTGACTGACATCAATTATGTCCAGCCTTTATAAGAGATTGGCTTTGACACCCTAGACCCAATCAGCTGAAACCAGCCAAGACCTATACCCCAAACCTTAGCAACCTCTTACACGAAGAACTCTGTGACTGCCTTCCTCGGAAAGGGCTGTGTTGGGACAGAAAACACTGAAGACGGTGCTAATATAATGTCACAATAATTTGTATTACTGTGGGCTTTTTACCTATTAGAAGTATTTTATAATAAATTTTTCTTCCAAATGTGAATCTTTCTGTATCACATTTGAGGAATCCATCGTTTCTAGTACCCTGACTGCCATCTCTGTACTAACCTTGGGTCATTTATTTTCCTTTTTTCCAGGTCTTACTGAAGTTAAAACAGATGAGTTTCCTCGCCATGGGAGCAATATGGAGGCTGTGTCTAAGCTAAAGCCTTGCTTCCTTATGGATGGAACGGGAACTGTCACCCCAGCTAATGCTTCAGGTTAGATTATCTGAAGGGCGGTTTGGGGAATACCATCTTCTGCAAGGACTACCATGTACTGAGACTCTTTTTTCTTTTTTGGGTGGGGGTGGGAGGGCTGTGCCTGTGGCCCATGGGATCTTAGTTCCCTAAGCAGGGATCAAACCCATGCCCTCTGCATTGGGAGCACTGAGTCCTGACTACTGGACCACCAAGGAGGTTCCTGTACAGGTTATTCTAAAAACTTGTTTCATTTGCTTTAGGGAAAAATGTAGTTTTGACCATTTGTTTCTTTATATTAGACTCATATACCAAAAAATGGATTTGGCTTCCCTCCAGTATCCTACAGATAGTATAGGGCAATGGCACCCTACCCCAATACTCTTGCCTGGAAAATCCCACGAATGGAGGAGCCTGGTGGGCTACAGTCCATGGGGTCGCTAAGAGTCAGACACGACTTCACGACTTCACTTTCACTTTTCACTTTCGTGTATTGGAGAAAGAAATGGCAACCCACTCCAGTGTTCTTGCCTGAAGAATCCCAGGGACGGGGAAGCCTGGTGGGCTGTCTATGGGGTCGCACAGAGTAGGACACGACTGAAGCAACTTAGCAGCAGCAACAGTATCCTAACGGGACATACAAGTGAAAAAAGCCAGTCAGATTTTATCTACTACCTTTGTGCTTTTCCAAAACCAGAAACTCCAATTACCCTCTGTGATGTCGGGGCTACTTCCAATTCATTAATCTGTCCTCCACCGCTTTCATCTTCCTGTTCTTTCTCCCATGGAAATGTTCTGTAGTCGGTTATATCAGATTGGCAAACCTACCATTTCTAATTACACTGTAAAGTCAAAACAGTAAATGACTTTGCCAAGATGTATTGGGGGCTTCCCTCATAGCTCCCACGTTGTATTACGGTTTACTTAGCTCACGTCTGCTGGTGTTGGACACAGGTACTTAACGAAGACGGTTTCCTATTTTACAGGAATGAATGACGGTGCTGCAGCAGTGGTTCTCATGAGGAAATCGGAAGCTGGCAACCGTGGGCTCACACCCTTAGCACAGATAGTTTCCTGGGCACAAGCAGGTGTGGAGCCTTCCATTATGGGAATAGGACCAATTCCAGCAATAAAGCAAGCTGTGAGTTTAATTTTGAATGTTGGTACCTGTCCTTTGTCGCCAAAACCTCTATGGGAGCACACCCGTAACTTGTAAATGCTTTATTTCTGTCTTCTTCAAACCTTTACTCAGATCCTTCCCACTCCAAAGTGCCGAGACGAGGCTTGATTTTTTCATCTTTATTCCTATCAGGTTTCACCTGCGTGTCTCTGAGCCTTCCATTAGCCTTAAATGAGCGTATTCATCTAGTTTTTGCTGTTCTTTACTAAAAGAGCAGCCAACATTTGGATCACATGCTCTATAACCTCATGTGGACGTAACAAATCTAACTGGTTCAGATTAAGTGGGCAGTTTTTAAGAGATCCTTCAACATCATACCGTATATATCCTGCTTTTATATCTACAACAAAGAATGGTTCCACCTGAGTTCCTAAACCTGTTCCATTTGGCCTTTCCTTCAGGTGGCAAAAGCAGGGTGGTCACTGGAGGATGTTGATGTATTTGAAATCAATGAAGCCTTTGCAGCCCTCTCTGTTGCAATAGCTAAAGAACTTGGATTAAACCCAGAGAAGGTAAGCATAAGCAAGCAATCCTGAGAATTCACAAATGAATGTTCAGTGCAAGAAATTACATGTGACTGTGTACATGCATGCTCAGTTTGTCTGACTTTTTGAGACCCCATGGACTGTAGCCCAGCAGACTCCTCTGGCCATGGGATTCCCCAGCCAAGAATACTGGAGTGAGTTGCCATTCCCTCCTCCAGGGGATCTTCCCCAATCTCTGGCATTCTACTGCAGTGCAGGTGGATTCTTTACCACTAGCACCACCCCAATTTTAAGGCTGTCAACACCAAAATACAGGCTATGTATGCCCCAAGTCTTGGCCATACAGTAATGGGTGGGCACTGGGTGGGTTCCTACTGGGACTATCTACGCTAGTTCACTTCCCACAGAAAGAGTGCATTTTAAATCTTTGTTGTGGGCTCTTAGGTCCTTGACCAGGGATTGAAACCAGCAACCCCCTGCAGTGGAAGGGGGAGTCTTAACCACTGGATTGCCAAATAATTCCCGTATTTTAGATCCTTTGTTCAAAATGGATGTTACGAGGGTAAAATCACTTCCTAAACAACTGAAGTAAAAACAGAATTTGAGAAGGTAGTTTACTGGTATGAGATTCATGATTTTAACTCTATGTCCAGTGAAAACTGTAACTGATATAAATCTTTCTGCCCCTCAGGTCAACACGGAAGGAGGAGCCATAGCCCTGGGCCATCCTCTTGGAGCGTCTGGCTGTCGGATTCTCGTCACCCTGTTACACACACTGGAGCGCAAGGGTGGACACCGTGGTGTTGCTGCCCTGTGCATTGGGGGTGGGATGGGAATAGCAATGTGTGTTCAGAGAGGGTGAAACTGCCGCCCAACAGCTAATTAGGCTGAGTTAAACTAAACTACAGCTGCATTGTTTACTAGTAATACTAAGTCACATGAAACCAGAGGACCAAAGTGAGGGTGGAAACTCTCCCCCTTCACAAGAAACACAAGACTCAGCAGCCTGTTGCACTTTAATGTGTAATATTCAAGGTACAAGCAAGCTGCATCTAACATTGTTATAAATAAAACAGCTCAGTCATCAAGGGCTCCAGAGTGAACAGCATCTTCATAACCTCCATGCTTATCATCTTTGCTTTCTGGGTGTAATTTAATAAGATCATCAATTCGAAGAATGGTAATTGCAGCTTCAGTTGCAAATTTCAAGCTCTTAACTTTAACTATGGTTGGTTCAAACACCCCAGCTTGTTTATTGTCACGGGGTTTACCATTGACCAAGTCAAGACCAATCCTGCAATTTAGGAAAAAAAAACAATTAAATGGCCTCTTTTACAATCCATATCCATCCCAATTTGCCCCTTTAAAAGCTGGCTTACAAACCTTGGGAAACCTGAGGGCAGATCCCTTAAATAAGTAATTATGGATACACAAATTCATCACTGGAAGAGGTGTAGAAAGCCTAGGTGGTAGTAAAATATCTCTAAATGCCACTTAGTATCTTAAGAGAGGCTGCTTAAAAATAGGCATGGACCACTCAAAAGTAATATCCTCTCTCTGGGAAACCTTCCTACTGTGCGTAAATGACTACCTAGAGAGGGGTGAGGAATCATACGATAACTAAGACACATCAATGCTAGTAATCACTAGTCATCCCCTTAATGAGTTAAGAAAAACCAAACTACCGTATATGATACACAAATGACAGTGAAAAAGGGAACATATGCTTACCATTTTAGATTTTTTCGTTCTGGGTTAACCTGAGCCTCATTATGAAAAGCTCTTAATTTTGCAACCAGATCTGTGGAGTCTTGGGCAGCATTAACTGCCAGAGTATTAGGAATAACAAGAAGAGATCTTGCAAACTCTGCAATAGCGAGCTGTTCCCGGGAGCCCTACGGAGACAGAAAATGAGGTGTCTTCACAAAAAAAGAAAACCCACAGCAGTAGCTTATGAACCAGAATAGGCTTCAGGGTGTTCTCACCATGCTGGTCGCGTAGTTCTCAAGGTAAATGGAAAGGGCCGCCTCTACAGCACCCCCACCTGGGACCACAGACTTTGACTCCAAAACTCTCTTCACCACACAAAGGGCATCGTGTAAGAGCGCTCCATCTCGTCACACATGAAATCATTTGCCCCACGTAAGATGACCGATGCAGAGGTACGAGCCTTAGTGCTATTTAAAACAAGAGCGATTGTCTTTAATAGTAGTAAGTCCGTGAAGAAATTCACTTCTACTTACACAGGACATTTAGACAGAGAAGCAATGTCTAGACCATGGAGAAGAGATGAAATGGCAACTTCACCTCCATTTACAAAGGCCCAGTATTGTTTTATCCCATGCGTATAACTGCTCATATCACTGAAGGACTATAGCAGCAAATAAATGGGAAGATGGTCTGCTTTTACTCAATAATAAAATCTGTACAGCCTTACAACTTAGAAAGTAGCTCTTACTTTTTAATCAAGATCAGTTCATCATCACAGATTCTCTCCTGTACCACTTCTTCTGCTTGTCCCAACATTGAAGCTTCAAAAGTTTCTTCGCCTTCCAAATTGGCCAGCGTTGACAGAATAGTTGCTATTAAAAATAATTATAAACATCTGTAAGCACTGTTCTCTCATGAATATTTTCAACCCTGCTTTAAACAGTCAGAAACATGGAATTTACCATAGAAGTGACACATAATCTCAAGTTTAAGGCTTAAAGTTAGACATTCAAGGGGCCGTCCTATCCTAAGAGAACTATGTTACTTCAAGGTGAAGAACATTGAAGAACTTCCCCAGTTACAAATGCACCAAAAAAATTTCACACATGTATTTGTACACAAAACATGAAGGAAGCTTCCTGGTTCTGCTTATTTTACCATCCAACGTAAGGAACAGGACAGCTTGTGGGAGACATACCTCCGGAAGCTTTAGCAATCCGTTTAAGGTCCCTTTTTAAAACTCTTCGAACTGCCATAGCACCAGCCTCCACAAAATACTTCAGACACATGTCGTCAATTCCACCAGTGGTTAGGATAACGTTGGCACCAGTTGCCAGGATCTTCTGAATTCGCTCCTTGGTAATGTCAGATTCTCTACAAAAATGCAGTACTTTGAGTAGTAACCCAAAGTTATCTCTGTATTTTTACTATTACATAGAGCCTGAACTTCCATTAAGTATTTTTCATAAAATAACCACAGATACCAATGATACCAATGAGTCTCTCCCTTCTATAAGCAGAACTTACATCAGTCCAGTTTACAGAAAAGTTCAAGGAATTAAATACCAGTTAGCTCTCCCCACCCCAACTTTAGTTTCTAACCAAGAATGGCACCTAAGAAAGGAAGCTTGATGGACCTGGTGGCGAGACAGACCATCAACCAAACTCGAAGGCAAGTGTCACCACAGCGCAATGCAGAGAGGACGAGCACATGAGCGCCATGTGTCCAGGCTGGCAGGTGAGACAAGGAAAGCTTGAAGGTCTGGAGTTAAGAGAGGGGTCCAGAGTTGGGACTCTAGGTATAAGCAGAAAATGAAGAACTCCATAGCAAAATCAGAGTCTGAATCGAGAAGTTTTCTTTTTAATATTTTAAAGTGAGAGTAGTATTATCAATCTGTGTTTTCAAAGGATGAAAGAATGAAGTCACTCTGAGGCAATAACTGGAGATGAGTCTATCTGATGTGAACAGATGGCCTTAACAGAGAAGGCAAAACTTATGGCTTGGGTGACTGGGAGACTCAACGATTGATTTCTAGAGTGAAATAAATACTAACAGGTTGGGGTCAAGATGAGAGAGAAAAAAGAGCTCGGTTTTCAACAAAGTCAATCTGAAGCCCCCATGATATTCAGGTGAAGCTGCATGAGAATTACAGGCAACCTACGGGATACACAGATTTGAAAAAGTCAATAAATATTTACTTATTCAAAGAAGAGTAGATGAGATCAAAGCATTTTTTTCTTTTGCCACATGGTGCAGCATGTGGACTTTTAGTTCACTGACCAGGGATCAAACCCGAGTCCCCTGTATTAGAGGCTTGCAATCTTAATCGCTGGACCACTGCAAGTCTCAAGATCAAAGAATCTTTATAAATTGAAATGAGTTAAAGATGAATCTCACAATAAACCTCTCCACACACTAGACAAATACTGTATGTATTCAAAGCCATGAAACTAAGTCATCCAGCCTCTACCTTTATAGAGCTTACACTTTAAGAAGTATTAATACATAGTTAGAAAATGCAGTAAGCCCCAGGAAGACAAACTGCAGTAACTCAAGGGACAGCATAATTCAGACTGAGGGGGAAAGAGAAGCATCTCTGAAAGTTACCAACTGAAAAACAAGTAAAAATATGAGCCAGTCAAAACAAGTAGGCAGAGAATGCTCTGGGCAGAGGAAGGAACATTCTACTCTTAGGGGCTGAAGCTTTTAGAGGAGCAGCTTGGTGGACTCTGGTTTCGGCTGTGCTAGACCACAGTGCAAAGAACAGGTAAGAAATTGAACTAACCCAGAGGGATGGGAAACCTCCAAAAGGCTCTGGCCTTGCAAGGGGTGAGATCAACTTGGCTGCTGTGTGGAAAACAGGCTTGGAGGTGATAAGACTGGAACCAAGATGACCAGCTTGACGCCCCTCCAACAGCTTGGGCAAGAAAACGGAAACGAAAAGTGGGTGAGTTTGAGATTTAATTTATAGAGAGATATCAAGTGGTCTTTGATAGGTTAGCAGAGAAAAGAAAAAAAAGGAGTTAAGGACATTTACTAGTTGTCTTCCTCAGTAGAGGAGTCCCTAACTAAAACAGCAAAGAGCAGATTTTCCAGGTATCATCACAAGTTCAATTTTACACATCTCAAGAAATGCTTAAGAAACATTCAATCAATTCAAGCTCCGAGAAACAGATTCCAAGTCTCCAGCACAGAGGATGCAGTGGCCCAGGCACAGGAGGACAGACAACGCAAAAGCAAAACGCTGCTCCATCCTCCAAGTCTTTCAAAAGTAGCCAAAGGCTTGATAAGGGTCAAGTGAAAGTGGATGTGTGCAATGAGCTTCACAGCAGCGGTCACTAGTGACCTTAGTAAGCGGCTCTCCAGTGGAGGAGCTGAAAAGGATGTAAGAAATAAAACATCAAAAAGTTTTTGAGCCAATCACTCATCTAATGTCTGGCTATACAGAAATGAGGAAGGACAGGGAGTAACTGCAACAGGATGTGTACACAAGAGGCTTTTCACTGTATTTAAGGATGAGAGAGCGGCAAGTGAAGTCAGAGTGTTAGTTGCTCAGTCATGTCCAACTCTCTGCGACCCCATGGACTCTATGTAGCCCATCAGGCTCCTCTGTCCATGAGATTCTCCAGGCAAGACAACTGGAGTGAGTAGCCAATCCCTTCTCTAGGGGATCTTCCCAATCTGGGTATTGAATCCAGGTCTCCTGCACTGCAGGCAGATTCAAGAGGCTTTTATAATATTTAAGTATAAGAGAGCTACAAGAGGAATCTAGAAAGGAATGAGGAGTAGAGTCAGTATTGAATATGCAGTTGAGCAAGAATTATCAATGAAGCAAGACTGTAAAAGCAGACGGGAACAGGATCTCACACACTTATTCTGAAGGGACTTGCCTTTGAAGGAAAAAAGGACATCTTTGGTTATTAAAAGGAAGGAAAGAGCGCACACGCAGTTACCAGAGGAGAAACCATCGCAATGTCGGGCACTGCAATGAAGACCCAGCACAGCAAAAAAATTAAAAGGTACACCTTCACAACTAGCTCTCTAGCATGTCAACCAGGAGTTTAGACCGTATGCACTGCCCAGTACCTGGCAGTCAATACTATATACTTGGTTCTTGCACTGTTTGAGGAAATGCATTCCTGGACATATCTCAAAGACCTGATTACTATACTCATAAAATGAAAATTTCACAAAATGTCAGTTTTCATGTATCACCCCAATCTCTCTTAAGCTTTCACCACATTTTCTAATTTTTCTGGCAGTTTAGGTTACTTTGGTTAGAAATGTTAATTTTTAAAGTCCTCTAAGACACTCACAGTTGGGAAAAAAAGTCCAATTGCATAATCCATCATACCCTGCTACCCATCAGACTTTTTAGTTTACAGTCACCTACTCTAAAAAAGGGCAATTTACAAACTCGCCTTTCCCAAGGTCAAAAATGAATCTGTCAATGTACCTCTGTCTAATCTGGTCCAGTTTTTCAGGGTCTGTAATAACCACTTGTACACCAAGCTTCATTTTTGTTTTCTGCAGGCTGAAGTCAAGGCAAGCAATTTTTGCATTAACTATTCTTTGGGCATGCCTAAAATTGAACATAACATTAAGTACCTTTACAATTAACAATGCTATATTTTATAAAACACCCCTATCCTTATAAAGAACTGCACAGAGATTTAAAATTGTTATAGGTAAACATATAAATTTAGATTTTATTGCTTTTAACATTATAAACTAACACTATGGCATTAAACACATGTGCTTTCTTTTGTGTTTTTCTTAATCATATGCAATTACATCACAAAGAAACAGGCAACACGAAGTACCACTTCCTTTATCTCTGGACTTCACTAAAGAACAAAAGTGCACATGTTGGATAGTTCATCTGAAGATGGAGTAGATAATCCACAAATAGCTAGCTGTATGTATCCTTCAGCACTCTGGTTATATGACCAAGTGAAAGCACAAGCCTTACCCTGGGATCCCACCACACAGTTGAGAGCATAGCCGTTGATGAGCATACTCTCCATCTGACTTCTCCCGTGGGCTTTCAGAACGTTAATGGAGTTGACTGGATAGCGAGGCTGGCCTCTAATATCTGTGTATTTAATAGCAAGCACAGCATCTACCACCAGGTTAGCAAAGAAATCACCATTTCTAAGCCAGCAGTTAAGGAAAACAGGTGACTTGGGATGGACAGCAGGTACACATGAAAATCAAGGGTAACACAGAGGCACTTCCCTTTAGTAATCTCACCAAAGAAACACGCATTACATATGCCACGGAACGTTAGAAAACTGTTTACCACTATCTGCACACACTACTTTCACAACACTTTGTATTACCCTTCCCTGCGGAATAAGGACAGTAGACAACTTCAATACAGCATCATCTGGCACAAAAACTAACACAGGGTTCTACTTTTAAAAAGCCTAAACTTTACTGGACCATCACAAGGATACATTCCAATGATTTTGGAAGACATTGACGTCTTAGCAGCATTAATCAGGCAATCCCTTCCAAGCTCATCGGTGTTAATAATCAGATTTTCACTGATGTAACGCACTGCTTCCCTGTGTGAAGTGTGGGGGAGAAAAAATTCACTACTCAGAATCTTGTTTTATCAGTGTCACAGTATTTAGGGCAGCAATGCTCTGTTCAGCCATTTCATATAGGAGGAGGACACGAGCAAATCCTCCCTCTTCAGATCACGGCAGTTCTCATCTATCCCATAAGCATAGCCACTAAAATCTATCAGGAGATAATGTGGTAGTCAAATGGGAAAAAAGGGATACTGGCCCTAGTTCTTATTTCAAGTGTTATTACATATATACTAAAACACAGGTTTATCAAAGTATAGTCATCAACTGGACAATTAAAAAAACAGAGACTCAACTATTACATCAAACAACAAACAAAACTTTTTCTGAATATAACGATCTTACTTGCAAGCAAGTCGATAGCCACTAATAACTGATGTGGGATGAATTTTCTGTTTGACTAGTTCATCTGCATTTTTTAGAAGTTCTGCTGCAATAATAACCTGCAGAGAAAACACCCATTGCTCTCATGTTAGCCTGACATTATGGGCAACACACAGGTACAAATACAAACACACATCAGATAATAATCAGAATGATAGGGGTGACGAGATTAACTCCTTATTAGAAATCAGAAAAAGGTAAACCTACACAATATTTCATATGGAAATGGATAAAGCCAGATAGGAGTCAGCAAAGTGTTCTGGCTCTTAACTAGAATAAGCTAGTTCTTCAGTAGAACAGTAGAGACGATACATTCATTCCTTTTCAAGATGAAGTGCTCACCAAGCTTTCAACATAAGCTAAATGAAGAGCCTGATGATTCAATGATCTGTACTGTTTTATTATTTATTTATTTTGGACACTCCACTCAGCATCTCGGATCTTAGTTTTTGGAGCAGGGATTGAACTCACGTTCTTAGCAGTGAAAGCTTGGAGTCCTAACCACTAGAATACCACGGAATGCCTGATCTGTACTATTTTAGATTGTTATTTAGAAAACCATCCTTTTACAGGTCAAAAATTATATCAAAAAGACTAAAATTCTTGCATCTTTTGGGGGAAAATTAATTTTGTATTTAAAAGGCTTTACTTTCATGAACAAGTTACTTAACAAAGACCATTCTTTCAGAAGAGGTGGATTCTATTCTTCCATGGATTAGAGATTAGACATTTCCCCACAAACCACTGCTTTTTTTTAAAGAGAGCAAATTATTATTTTTTCCCCTCATCAAATAATAAGTGTTTCTATCACATCAGTGTGCTGGGTGAACTTCGAGTTTATATCATGTTACTGATCATGTTTACCAACTCTCTCTCAAACTCCCGTTTGAACTCATGAGTTCACTTGTCAGCATTTAAAATATAGAAACACCTTTTTTTTTTTTAATACTTGGTACGGTTTTAGGAATTTCTTCTGAGGCTTAGATTGTGAGCGAAAAAGAAAATATTTTCTTTTTCCTTTAAATGACTTACTTATGGTTAGGGGTTCATTTTCCGGAAACTTTGATTTTAGGGGGGAAAAAAAACTAGTCCTCAGCTAGCAGTCTTTACCTACCACGGAGGTGGTCCCATCTCCCACTTCTTTGTCTTGCAGATCTGCTAGCTCACAGAGAACTTTGGCTGCAGGATGCTCTACCTCCAGTAGCTTCAGGATGGTTGCACCATCATTAGTAATGGTTACATCCTAAGAAATTTCCAGGGGAGAAAAAAAATGACATAATCACCCACAGAAACAGACTATCCCCTAAATTAGCCCAACCCTGTTATGATACATTCACCTTCTGTATACCTTCCAATACCAGCACTCTGACAAACACAATTTACAAAGTGAGATATTTATGAACTTTAATTCTTCAAAGTAACGAACATTACGTGTAGACATATACTTACACCAATGTCATCCACCAACATTTTATCCAAGCCAACTGGACCAAGAGAACTTTTCACAATATTGGCAATTGAAGCTGCAGCCATGACTGTAGATACAAAAAAATTTTGAAAACTCAAAAGATTCCAAGAGACAGTCATTTCAGTCTAAAAGAAGTAAATGACAGCCTCTGAATTTTCAAATTTATCTAACCTGTCCTAATCTGAAAAATCAACCAAAAGTCTAATGTAAGGAGAGAGTGCACCTAGTAATATACGGTTTTAACTCAACTGCAGACAGACACCAAGTGTTATTAAGAGTACTCACTTCATTGCCTTAAAGAAAAATCAACCAACTACTAGTCCTCATCCGGTCCCATCACTTCCTGGCAAATAGATGAGGAACAATGGAAACAGTGACAAACTTTATTCTTTGGGGTTCCCAGATCACTGCAGGTGGTGACTGCAGTCGTGAAATTAAAAGACGCTTGCTCCTTGGAAGAAAAGCTATAACCAACCTAGACAGCATCTTAAAAAGCAGAGATATTACTTTGCTGACAAAAGTCTGTCTAGTCAAAGCTATGGTTTTTCCAGTAGTCATGTATAGATGTGAAAGTTGGACTATAAAGAAAGCTGAGCGACCAAAGAATTGATGTTTTTGAACTGTGGTGCTGGGGAAGGCTCTTCAGAGTCCCTTGGACTGCAAGGAAATTAAACCAGTCAATTCTAAACAAAATCAGTCCTGAATATTCACTGGAAGAACTGATGTTCAAACTGAAGTTCCAATACTTGGGCCACCTGACGCGAAGAACTGACTCACCGGAAAAGACCCTAATGTTCGGAAAGACTGAAGGCAAAGGGGGACGACAGAGGATGAGATGGTTGGATGGCATCACCAAATCGATGCACACGAGTTTGAGCAAGCTCTGAGAGTTGGTGATGGAGGGAAGCCTGGAGTGCTGCAATCCATGGGGTCGCAAAGGGTTGGGCCACGACTGAGCGACGGAACAATGCGCAAGTCATCTGAATAGCAGTCTATGGTCACGCACTCATCAGTAATACAAAAAAAAAGCAATTAGAGATAGTTCTGTCTGGTTAACCGACGTAAAACGAGGCCCAGAGACGCCTTTCTGGACTAGAACCGAAACAAAAGGGCGGGCGCAGGAGCCCCCGGCCGGCAGGGACTGGAGGTGCTGCGGCACGTGCCGGCGCGCGGAACTCGCTCTCCCAGGCGCCGGCCTCCGCAGCATCCGGTCAAACCGCGCTGCGCCCGCGGCCGAGACCCGCCGCGGGACGGAGAAGCCACCCACCACTCCCAGGGGCCCTGTCGCGGGGACAGAAGGGAAGCCAAGGCGGGGGTGAGGGGGACGCGCACTGCCGCGGGCCCGCCTTAGGCCTCGCTCAGACCCTCACCGTTCTGGGAGCGGATCGCCTCCCCAGTGCTGCGGTCCCCGAACACGGACAAAGGACCCTCCATCCTGGCGGCGGGGCGCACGTCGAATTTCCCTCACACCGCGGGCAAACAGCGTTTCACGGTCCCCAGGCCGGGCGGTGACCACTGCAGCCGCGACGGCGTGAAAAGGACCCGAGCGACGTCGCTCGCGGGGACTGCTGGGAACGCCGATCCCAGCCTCCCCCCTCCCCAGACACAGATCTTCCCGGGCCGCGCCGCGGGGCAGGACGGGGAAGAGGGTGGAGAAGCGAGAGCGCGCCGGAAGTGAGCAGACGGAAGGGGCGGTCCCAACACGTTCGCCCAATTAGAGAGCGAATGAGAAGGGCGCGAAGGTAGGAGAGCAGAAGTCAGTATCTTGGACCGCTAGAGGGAGGAGGTGCTCGACTGACGCTTTCTTCCCCTAGGTACTAGTTGCGCGTGCGCTTCTGCACATTCTGGTACCTTCTAGAAAAGATGGGCGGTAGGGCGGAGCCTGGAGTGTGACGGAAAGCGGGCGGGTAGCGTAAGGTGGTGTTTCTGAGGTAGGACCGAGGTTCTGTACGGTTTTTGGTGGTTTATAAGTCGGCGTCCTTGTTTTTCTTAAGTGTATGAGCTCGAGCGGAGAGCGCGCAAAATAAGCGCTCTATTCCCGGCCTCAAGCGTTTAGGCTTCGGAGCCTGAATGGGACAGCGTAAGGGTTCTCCATGAGTCATTAGGGAAAACAACCATAACATCTGAAGAGAAAACCGCCTCGCGCTGCCCTTTCCTCGCAGAGACCAACATGTATGTGTGTGCGCGTGCCCGACAATTATCGAGCCCAAGTAAGGTACCAAAAACGCCTTGCGGGCCAGCGAAGCGGGGTGTGGCAGACAAGCGTGGACCGGCTTAACGGACCGTGCCCAGCCCCCTCCTGGCTCTCTGCGAGGTGGTTGGCTGGCTCCGGCGTCTCTGCGCCGCAGCGTATGCGCTGATTGGAGGAACTCAGATGACGGATTGCACTCACCGCCACTCAGCTGCGGGAGCTTTTAGCGCGGCGATCTAGGCATCTACGAGCTGACGTCATTCGAAGGCTTTTCCCTGAGTTAGTATGGCTGCCGCTGGCGGCTCCCTGGGACGCCGTTGAGGAGAGGAGGGCGAGGTCTGTCCGAGGCTTTGGCAGCGATTCTCCTCAGCGATGGCGCTTCGGTCGCGGTTCTGGGCGTTGTTGCCGGTTTGCAGAAACCCCGGTAATTCGTCTTACCACTTCTCTGAGGTTACACCCCAGGGTCTGCACTGGCAAGTGGTCGTTATATATGCAGCGTGCGTTATGCAAACTCAGTCGAGTCCAACTCTGTCGACCCCGTGGACGGTAGCCACCCAGGCTCCTCTATCCATGGAATTCTCCAGGCAAGAATACTGGAGTGGGTTGCCATTCCTTTCTCGAGGGTAATCTTCCCCACCCAGGGATCGAACCTGCCTCTCTGGCGTCTCCTGCCCCGGGAGGCGGATTCTTTAGGCACCTGGGAAGCCATCATTTCCCGCGGAAAAGTAAAGGAGCTAACGGTAGCGTGATGACGACATTAGCAGAAAATTAAGGACCAGGTTCTGTGGTGACACCCCGTTACCGAACATACCTCTTGT
>SJYC01001283.1:0-17524 GCA_006408675.1 Madoqua kirkii
CCCAGGTACCTAAAGGATATGGAGGCCTGGCGGCGATCATTGACTCAACAACAAGAAAAAGTCCTATGTTAATTAAGATTCTCAGAATACTCCAAAACTCTGCTGTTTATGGTTGAGAGGTAGTAAACAATCATGTGTCCACAGAGAGGTTTAATCTGAGACACCCTTGTCCCACCTAGGGCAGGGAATTAGCGGCAATTATTGACACAACAATTGAAGAAACCCTTTATCAATATAATTCCCATCCAACCCACTATACTAATAATTTCTAACCTTCCACAAGAATTTGCCTTTAGTAAGTCAAAACATTTCATGCCTCTCAAGGTTGGAAGGCTGTTGTGGCCAGAGGAACCTATACAGGCAGGCTAGATAACCTTCAGAGAGTCTAGTAAGTTGAAACACTGTAGTCACGCCCAGGAATTTTTACTGCCTTGGAGCTGCATGTTTACTCCTTCTCGGAGAGAAATGGTTATGGGGGAGAGCGCCCCATAGGTGAGAGTACAGGACAGGCTCTGGTTTTGGGGTTAGATGCTCAGGAGCAGGGGAATTTCCTGAGAGTTGGCCACGCCTTTGCGTATACCGAAGCCCCTTTCCTCATGACCTTTGCCATGGGCGGAGTTCCTCATGCTGGCCCCCAACAAGAAGGTAAAGAATCTGCCTGCAATACAGGAGACCTGGGTTGGGAAGATACCCTGGAGAAGGGAATGGCAACCCACTCCAGTACTCTTGCCTGGAGATTCCCATGGGCTGAGGAGCCTGGCAAGGTCCATGGAGTCAGTCAGAGAGAGGCACGGCTGAGTGTCTAACACCACCACCATGATGATTTTAATATTTTCTTCCCTCATCTTAAAGACCACAGTTCTAGAAGGCTGTCAAATGAGTCTAGAATTCAAGGGAGGACACAAGACCATGGACTGGGGTAGTGTGGCCTTGGAAATTGACAAAAATAGGGTTCACCTGTAAGTGGTAGTGGTTCAGTTGCTTAGTGGAGTCTGACTCTGCCACCCCATGGACTATAGCTGGACAGGCTCTTCTCTCCGTGGAATTTCCTAAGCAAGAATATTGGAATGGGTTGTGATTTCCTTCTCCAGGGGATCTTGGGCACCAAGAGATCAAACCCACCTCTCCCGCACTGACAGGTGGATTCTTTACCACTGCACCACCTGGTGGGGATTTTTTCCTAGGAGGCATAGGATCTAGATCATCTCAGTATTAAGAATTCCTTCAGTTTGGGCAATTTTTGAGACAGTATAGCAAGTTTGATAAATGGTGTTACAAAGGCAACAGCGATGCCAAGTAGGGAAAGGGGCGGGGAGGAGAGGAGGGTACTGGGCGGGCCTATGTTAACAGTGATGGCCAAGGTGGGAAGAAGTGCTGATTTAAAAACCAGAGGTGATGTGGGCCCCTATCCCTGCACCATGGCTGCAGTACCTGCTTTATTGCAGCTCTTCAGGTGCTGTTTCCTGGTCTGTTTTTACTCTTTCCGGCTCTACTTTGTCCTACCGTGCCTCTTAATATTCCAGGTCCACGTAAATGACATTCTCCCCTTATAGGGATTGCAAAGGAATTGCTGCTGCTCAGTCCTGTCTGACTCTGCGACCCCATGAATCGCAGCATGCCAGGCCTCCCTGTTCCACTTTTGGTATTCTATCATTTTGCCTTTTCATACTGTTCATGGGGTTTTCAAGGCAAGAATACTGAAGTGGCTTGCCATTCCCTTCTCCAGTGGGCCACGTTCTGTCAGCCCTCTCCACCATGACCCTCCCGTCTTGGGTTGGATTCACTGAGTTAGACAAGGCTGTGGTCCTAGTGTGATTAGATTGACTAGTTTTCTGTGAGTATGGGTTCAGTGTATCTGCCCTGTGCTGCCCTCTTGCAACACCTACCATCTTACTTGGGTTTCTCTTACCTTGGGCGTGGGTTATCTTTTCATGGCTGCTCCAACAAAGCACAGCCGCTGCTCCTTACCGCCGAAGTTCCTGACCTTCAAGGTGGGATAGCTCCTCTAGGCCCTCCTGCGCCTGAGGAGCCACCGCTCCTCGGGTTGCTCCTCCCGGCCGCCGGCCCTGGCTTCGGGCGTGGGTGGCTCCTCCTAGCTGCCGCCCCTGGCCTCGGGCTCGGGGTGGCTCCTCAGGGTCACCGCCCCTGGCCTCGAGCACGAGGTGGCTTCTTCCAGCCGCCCCGATCTCGGACGCGGGGTGTCTCCACGCCCCGCCCCACCCCCCACCCCGGCCGCCCCTGGCCTCGGAAGCGGGGTACCTCCTCCTGGCTGCCACTGACCTTGGACGTGGGTAGCTCCTCTCGGCCGCGGGGTCTAAGCGATCCTTAACCCTAGGGCATCAAATACAAGATAAAACACCTGCGGGCAGACAGCTGGCCCCGCCGCCTGCTGCGCACCGGGGGCTGATGGGCGCGCACAGGGGCTGTGCGTTTCTTCACTCCCCCACCCGCTCTCCCAGAGCCCTTTAAGGCGCCGGCGCGGCGCTTGCGTGTAAGCGCGAGGCGACACGTGGCCGCACTCACTGGGCGCCCTCCGCCCAGCTGCTGCGTGGCCATGGACATAGGGGCCGATGAGTTTGAGCAGAGCCTCCCTCTGCTGCAGGAGCTCGTACTGGGCGCGGACTTCGTGGGTAAGGCCTCGGGATCCCAGGCTTTGGCGCCGGAGCCGGCTGGCTGGCCGGCGCGCCTGGGAAATGTATGGTTCTTGGGCGGGACCGGGCGAGAGAGGTGAGGCCCAGCGGGGTGGTCTCCAGGCCGCAGGAGACTCAAGCAGGGCCCCTCGGAAGGCCAGTGGGACTCCTCAAGTTTGGGCAGTGGGATGTTGGTCAGCAGTTCGCTCGTAGCCCCCGTGTAGTCCAGGTGGAATGGGGTGGCCTGGCATCCGCGCCTTGGCTCCGTGTTTTCCTTTCTCGACCTCACCTGGCTTCTCAAGCGCCGAGAAGGTGAGCCAGTACTTTTGCCACCTGCACAGTTTATAGCATGAAGAGCCTTTCGATGGTCTGTACCTGGGGACTCTTGTCTTTTTTTGCCTCCCTTGCAGGTCTGGACATAGAATTCACAGGCCTTCGTTCTAACCTGTCTGGGCCCCAGCAGATCAGGTAAAGCTAAAGCTGCCTTAGAGCTGGGCTGGAAAGCCTCTTCTGTGCCCTGGTTGGCCAGTGTTACTTATTAGCAGGCACCCTGTTGGCACCGGGTGGGCAGGACAGCTTTTTGTTTGGGGGTTTGCCGACCTGGCTGGCTTTCCACAAAAGGCAGGTTCCCTAGTTGTTGTATCAAGGAAAGCGCTGCCCTGGTTGAGAGCTGCTAACCCAGCGGGGAGGCTGCTGTCTTGATAGCATCTCCTTGCCTCTGGACTGGCATGTCTGTTTTTTTCACAGCCTGTTTGACTTGCCATCAGAGTGGTATCTAAAGACCCGTCAGAGTGTTCAGCAATTCACCATCTGTCAGATCGGTGAGTTTAATCTTCAGCTGTTTGTTACGACTTATTGGGGGGAAAAAAAAAACGTTTTTTATTGTCTCTATGTTTCCTACTGGTAAAACCTCTTTGGCGCCGTTCTTAGATACTGGCTGTCATTTTGCATGCTCGTTTGGGTTTTGTCCATGTCGTTTCTGTGAGACCTAACTCTTCAGAATAAGCAGAAACTTGATCTCCATGCTGGAATCAACATTAAGGCACTTGGACCATCTTCAAGGGGAAAGTGTGTGTGTTTTAAGTAAAAATCGTACATAGCAAGATCATACTATAAATATGTTCTGCATCTATCCCCCCCCCACCCAAAGAGATTTAGCGCTCTTTCTGTATCAGCTTATACAGATTTCCGGTTCAGTTTAAAAAATTTTTTTTAATTTTTTTAATTGGAGGAAATTAAATATAGCATCAGTGTCTGCCATACATCAACATGAATCAGCCATAGGTATACGAATATCCCCTCCATCTTGAACCTACCACCCCATCCCTGTAGGTTTTCACGGAGCACCTGATTTCCGCTCCCTGTATAATGCAGCAAATTTGCACTGGCTCCCTACTTTACATGTGGTGATTTACTTGTTCAGCACTCCTAACTCTGTGTATCTTTTGGCTCTATCTGCTAATGATGAGTGCTTTGGTTGCCATTTGTATGTGATGAAACAAGATTTCCTTGACTGTCTTAGCTCTTATATATTACCGTGGACTCCTGAGTATGTGTTTGATGTACTTGTAAAGGACCAAAGTAAATATTCTAGGTTTTGTGGGTCATATGGTCTACCTATGAAGTTACAACAACTCAGTGCTGCCCTTGTTAATGGGGAATCAGCTGTAGTTAATACATAATTGAATGAGCATGGCTGTATTTCAGGAAAACTTAGTTTTTTTTAAAAAAAAAAACAGGTCCTGAGCTATTTTACTGATTGCTGCTTTTCCTGTGAATGAGTAACACCTGTGTGTTTGCTGTCTGTCTGCTGTTTTCTTATCTGTCCTTTGCTGTTTTCTTATTTATTTTTGGATGCTGGATCTTCATTGTTGTGCCGGAGGGCTTTCTCTAGTTGCAGTGCCCTGGGCTGTTCTTTGTGCATCCTTTGGAGCATAGGATGCTCTTGTTGCAGAGCACAGGCTTTTAGTTGCCGGAGGCATGTGGAGTCTTCCGGGACCAGGGACCAAACCCATCGGCCTGCACTTTCTTATCCACTGTACCACGAGGGAACGCCTGCTGTTTTTCTGCTGTGGTTGTGTTTCTTACTTGTGAGGCCTCTTTGAAAGTATGGGAAACAGCACTTGAATACGTTCGTATTGTTTTCCCCCTCTTCAAAGTCTTTTACTTTGTGATTTTTTAACAACACAAACATTTAAAAATTATTCACTGTATAAGTCTTCATAGGTTTTAGTGTTTCTTTTTGTTTAAAACAATAAAAGTATCTTGTAAAGCAACTATACTGCAGTAAAAATTAATAAAAAAACTAACAAATAATAAAACTGTAAGTGTCAATATTCTGTGTTTGAACAGCCATTTACAATTATTTCAGGAATTTGTGTGAATTAAAGTTTGACGGTTCTCATGTTTTGACTCTTTACCTTCCTCCCTTCATTCCTTTCTTCCTTCATTTCTTTTTGAGAAGTTATCCTAAAGCCTATGTAGTAACTTTGGGTGTAAAGAATTGACTCTTAATTTGATACTCAGAGAGGCAAGGACCCCATTCCAGTGCTAGAGCGGATATATTCAGAATGTTTTTTAAGTTAGCTTCCAGTAGCTTTTCTCTTGGTATTCATTTTGTCCACCGTCATTCTTCTAGGCTTGTCTGTGTTCTCCAGTGTGGAAGGCGAGTCGAACAAGTATGTATAAAGACCTTTGGCAAAACACCTGGCTCTCGCCTGTTTCTCTTCTCCACCTGTTCCCCCTTCAAATTCTGCTTCAGGCTCTGAACCCCTTTGGCCCTGGATGCTCCATAGTCTCTCCTGCTTCCAGGCCCTCCACCCCGCCTCCCCTGCAGATGTCGGCTGGTCCTTCAAGTCTCTGAAAGCAGCACCATCCCTGGGGGCCTCTCCCAACACCCCTGGACCTTCAGTGTCCCTGCCACACGTCATTCTCTCCTGTGTGTATCTTCAGGCTTGCAGTCAGCAGTGTTACAGTAAGGGTGACGTAGCTCCTAGGCCCCAGTGGTCAGAAAGGATGTGCCTGGCAGCCCCTCTCTCTCAGATGGGGGTCAGACTGTGTGCCTTTTTTCATTGGCCTCCTGCACCAGTTATAGTACTTGAAACACAGCTGGCATTCAAATATAGTGAACCCTTGAATAACGCAGGGTTTGAACTGCCTGAGTCTGCTTATACTAAATACCCACTGTGGTACTGTATGATCCACAGTGGAGTCTGTGGGCACAGACGGCCTGTGGCTAGACCCAGGGCAGGCTCTAAATTATATTCAGATTCTGGCTGTAAGAATGGCTGGCGGCCCTAACCCCTGTGTTGTTCAGGGGTCAGTGGGACTTCTCAAGGGCAAGGAGGAGCCCACTCGGAAGCATGCTCCGTGAACCAGAATTTTAAAAGTGTTTTCTGTCTTTTTCTCTGTCATTTGTTTGTTTCCAGGTATGTCGCTCATTCATGTAACTTCTTCCTCTTCCCGACAACATTTGGGGTTTTGGACTCAGAGTTCTCTTTCCAGGCTTCCAGTGTTCAGTTTTTGAATCAGTATGGCTTCGACTATAACAAGGTATTGCCTTGGAGGAGGGTCCCGGAGGGTTGAGGGTCCACCTGGTCCGAGTCCGCTTCCTGTCGCCTTTCTGACTTGTCCACGTACGAGTGGACAACAAAGATTTCTTTCTCTGCTGTCGCACAGAGGATGCCACTGACTTGTTTCCTGGTCTCTCCTTGTCTTTAGTTTCTCAAAAATGGAATCCCTTATATGAACGAAGAACAGGAGAAGAAAATTAAGCACAACATCCTGACTGGGAACTGGAAAGTTCGCAGGTAAAGCCCGCTTCTCCGGGTGCTCTGTGGGTTTCATTGTTGCGGATGTGTTTCTGGCTTTGCTGGATGTGGTGACCTCACACCGTCCCCTTAAGCTGAGCTCAGCCACACGTGACAGCTCGGAGTGCTGGTATGCCGTTCCTATGCCTGAGATCCGAAACCTCTCACTGCGTAGTATGGGATGCAGAGGCAAAAGAGCTGACCCTTAGCTTGGTCCTCAAAGAGGCAGGAACTCCATCCCAGTGCTCTATGGGACTTCCTGTGAGAGCCTTGGGGTTTCTCAAGGCAAGTCACAGGTGACCTTGACCATGTGGCCACATGCTCAGCTTGGGCACGTTGCCCCATGAGTTTGCTCGGCTGTGCTCCCCGAGGCCAGAGTCTCTGCCTTTGCTCTTCGGCCTCCAGTGCCTGTTGTTGTACGTTAACCCGGTCGTGCTGTGGGGCTTGGGCCAGGCCTGCTCAGTGGCCTCGTGCGCTGGAAGGGCTGGCCACCAGGGCCCAGGCCTGCTGAGCGTGGTGTGGTTCTGAACCGGTCCTTTAAGCTCCTTGGGCTTTCGATTCTTTGCTTTTATCGGTGAGAGGGTTAAATTAGACAGCTTTTCATTCTGGAATGTTACAATTGTCTGGTCCAAATCATTATGCAACGTTGGAATTTTATCCTTGTTCTTGGTTTTATATAAAAATACCGCTTTGGAAGGGAAAAGCAACTTGAATTTTTAATCTTCTGTTATGTTCAAACGTTGGATAAAAGGCTTTCCTTTGCTCCACATGACACAGTGTTCTTGTATTTCTAACGCAGGAGAAGATATACTGACCACAAGTTCCTTTCTTTTCTGTTCTTCACCAGATGGTGCTTTTCCACCTCTGAGAGGGGTACTGAGGAGACAGACTCGATAGGGTCCCTTAGTGTTGGCTGTCTCCCCGCCCCTTCCCAACACAGGCCTGTCAGCGGGAGGGGGACGTGCCCCTGTGGACGGACCCAAGGGTGGAGGCCAGGTGTTTGGTTTCCTCTTGTGACACAAGACTCGGAGAAGAAGTGGTCTTTCTGGGGTCCACTTTCTTGCCAGGATCACAAGGTGAACACGGGCACCTTTAGGATCCCCTACCGCATTAGTGTTGTCTCACGTGCCCATTTTCAGTTCTCTGGACAAAGACCAGATCAAGGTGGTGATTGACGAGGTGACGCGCTGGCTGGACCTGGCGGAGGAAGGGGACTGGATGACCCTCCCTGGTATCGCTGGTAGGCAGGGGGCGGCCCCCCGACCCGAGAGCTGGAAGCTGGCACTGTCGCGTGTGGGGAGCATCTCTTCTCATCTGGAGGACCCTGGGCATCGGCTCAGCAGACACGTGGTCCCTGTGATTAGATGGAGCTCTGACCTTGAGTGGGAGATTGGAGGGCTGTCCATCTGTTCTGAATTTTAAGGTTGAGGAAGTCAGGTTCCACTCAGCACCATCCTTTTCATCCCAATCCGTAGTGCCCCTTGGATTCTTCCTTCACTTACTTCCGTTTATCTCTGAATGTTTCTCCCACAGTACAGTATGGGATTGCTGCTCTACATGAGCAGTTCTCAGCCTTGGTCAGTGCACCCCAGGGGTCTCTGGGACCCTTTCCACGGGGTCCATGAGGTCAGAATGGTTATGAAAACACCGCTTGGCTGCCGCTTGCCGCTGTCCTTATGCCATCTGCACTGCTGGCCCCGAAGCCCCTGTGAGTGATGCCCCTGCTGCCTCCGCACAGGTGGACGTGGGAGCATCTGGCCACACGGCACTCATGTTCTTTGTTGCCACTTTCAGTTTAAAAAAAATTCTGACTTAAGAACCTTGTGAGTGAAATAATAATTCTTAGTTTTATTAAATTTGGGCATTTCGTTGTCCATCTTTTACACTGTTCTGTGCATCAGTAGAAGTATGAAAGAAATAAATGTGCGTGAAATACGGCTGCTCCTTCCTGAAGTACAGTGGTTACCTCGAGGAAAAGCACTTGGGTGAGATTTTGTGTTGAGAGCTGAGTTAGCTGCCTTCTATTTTTTAAATATTTTTTTTAAGGAAAGTAATTTTTGTTTCTCTTGGCCATGCTGTGAGGCTTGTGGGATCTTAGTCACCCAAGCAGGAATTGAACCTGAGCCCTTGGCATTGAAAGCAAGGAACCCTAATCACTGGACTGCCAGGGAATTCCCTGAAGGAATATAATTTTTACTTGAAGGAACTGACTGGTTATTTTGATGTGGGTATTTTCAGTTATCTTCTCAAGTGAAAAAAGTGAGCCTTGTTTTCAGGGAAACTAATCCCTATTGTTTAGTAGAGATGAAATTTGAGCTTTCAGTCAGAAACTGAAATTTGAGTTTAGTTCAACAGCTTTATGAGACCTTTGTGATGAGATTAGTGGCCACATGTACAAGGGTCTCTTGATGGCATCATATGATGTGTGAGCCTTTGGAAAGCGGTGTGTCTAACTTGGGAAACCAGCGTTCCCCAGATAACCAGTGCATGGTGTCACACAATCATAGGCAAAAGTGTAATGGTTTATTATTTTTCAAACTTTATAGCTTTTAGTTTCATGTATATGGTTTTAATTTCTGACATGGTGAACATCAAGACCGGTGACCCACACACACAAAGGCTCTTTGGGATCCTCCGTTTGAGAGTGGCCCTGAGATCAGAGACTCAGAGAAAGCTGCCCTGGTTCATGCCAGGCCACCCCTGTTACTCGGCCTAGGGACAGTGAAGAGCTGTCTTCCCACGTGCTCCCTCCATCTCTCTGCTGCTGCTGTCTGCGAGGCTTCTCCTGAGGGGAGGGTGAGCTGCCCTACCAGGGTCTCTGGTGGTTCCGTGCACGCCTTGATTCCTTGCTGCAGGCTTCCAGGCCTTCGAGGTCCAGCTCGTACTGAGGAAGGCCCTCCCTGACATCTGGACGGTGCTGAGAGACCAAGGGGTGAGTTCCCATCTGGAGGGGCCAGCCCCCATCATTTCTGTCTCACTTGGCCAAATCTGGCCTCTGTGAAAGGCTTCTTCCCACTACTCCTTCCCGTTTGACATGAGGGAGCACTCTTTGGCCCCATTCCCAGGATGCTCCATGTCAAGTCCCTTCAGTCGTGTCCACCTCTTCGCGACCACATGGACTGTAGTCCACCAGGCTCCTCTGTCCTTGGGATTCTCCAGGCAGGAATACTGGAGTGGGCTGCCATTTCCTCCTCCAGGGGATTTTCCCCACTCAGAGAGGGAACCTGTGTCTCTTACGTCTCCTGCATTGGCAGGCGAGTTCTTCACCACCAGCGCCACCTGGGAACCCCAGAGAGGCCTCGGGGTATCTGCCTGGTGGCTCCGTGGTAAAGGGTCCAGCTGCCATCGCGGGAGACATGGGTTTGATTCCTGGTCCGGCAGGATCGCACAGACCGCGGTAGAGCCTAAACCCGTGCACCACAGCAGTGGAGCCTGGGAGCGTTCCCAGAATGTGGGAGCTTGTCTCCTCCTCTTGCTCTCAGGTGATTGTGAAGAAGGTGAGTACGCAGCACCGCTGGTATCTTGAGAACACCTCCTGTGATCGAGAGAGCTGCTGGAAGGAGAAGATCCTTCTCTCTGCGAGGGGCTTTTCTGTGTTTTTCCAGATGCTGGTGAAAGCCCAGAAGGTAGGGAGAGAATTCTCTTTCCTTGGTCTTTTTGCAGTGTTTTGTATCTGACTGTAGAGACAAATGAGTCCTTCAACAGTAAACTCAGATTCCTTAAGAGTGGTTTCTTTTTGTTAATCAACTTTGTGAATCTAACTTTGCTTTTACAAAGTCATGATAGACTAATCTGGGGAAAGACTGTCCCTGTGAAATACTAGCATTTCCTTGCTCCTTTCGGGCACACGGGCATTTCAATACAAATTGACCTAAAAGTGCTTGGGGACCGTGTATGTCACGTCACAGCTTAGATTCCAGTGTGGCTGGGGCCTCGAGTTCCTCTGACCCACCAGTTTGCCTTTCTAGCATTTACACAGTCAGGCTGCCTTTCATGGGAGTGGGTTGCGCGTGGGGATGGGATTACCATGTCATCAGAATGCAGTGGGTTTTAAAGCTACACCCTTTGTCAGAGACAGCAGTTAGTCTACAGCGTTTGTTTTATTTTTAAAATTTCATTTCTCTCACCTGTCGATTTCCTCCAAGTAGCCCTTAGTGGGACATAACATGATGATGGATCTACTGCATCTCCACGAGAAGTTCTTCAGACCTCTCCCAGGTAGGGCCGACCCATCCTTCTCCTTCCTCTGACCTCAGCTTGCCATCGGGCAGGGGCATCGGCCCAGCTTTGTGCTCCTGAGACAGCCCCTACAGGCATCGGGTTTCCAGAGAGGATGGGCGCATCTGTGCCTGTTACTGTTTTCCTGGAACTAGGTGACTTTCTCAGAGAAGGCAATGGCGACCCACTCCAGTACTCTTGCCTGGAAAATGCCATGGACAGAGGAGCCTGGTGGGCTGCAGTCCATGGGGTCACTGAGTCGGACACGATGGAGTGACTTCACTTTCACTTTTCACTTTCATGCATTGGAGAAGGAAATGGCAACCCACTCCAGTGTTCTTGCCTGGAGAATCCCAGGGACGGGGGAGCCTAGTGGGCTGCTGTCTATGGGGTCGTGCAGAGTTGGACACGACTGAAACGACGCAGCAGCAGCAGGTGACTTTCTCAGGGAGAAAAACTTATATTTGATTGGTACTCTCCCCCGCGTTACAGAAGTTGTTCAGTCTCATTATAAAACTTAGTGAAATCAGATGTGCAGGAGAAACAAACTAACCTTTAAGCAGGGCTGTAATTCTAACACTTTTTGCTTTTTCTTCTGTTCTGGCTTTTACATGGGCTTCCCAGGTGTCGCATTGTAAAGAGCCTGCCAGCCAATGCAGGAGATGTAAGAGACCTGGGTTTCATTGCCATGGACAGAGGGCCCTGGCAGGCTATAGTCCACACACACATAATCTTAACACTTCTTGCTTTTTCCTTTGTTTTGGTTTTTACATATTCGACTACACAATGTATTTTATTCCGTTTGGCTTTCTTACCCAAAGCATTTATTTATATCCTTAACCAGAGCTTCCCTGGTGGCTCAGAGGTTAAAGTGTCTGCCTGCAATGCAGGAGACCTGGGTTCAATCCCTGGGTTGAGAAGATCCCCTGGAGAAGGAAATGGCAACCCACTCCAGTATTCTTGCCTGGAGAATCCCGTGGACAGAGGAGCCTGGTGGGCTATAGTCCACGGGTTCGCAAAGAGTCGGACATGACTGAGTGACTTCACTTTCACTTGAAATATCTTTTTGAGCTCCAAAATCACTGCAGATGGTGACTGCAGCCATGAAATTAAAAGACACTTACTCCTGGAAAGAAAAGTTATGACCAACGTAGATAGCATATTGAAAAGCAGAGACATTACTTTGCCTACTAAGGTCCGTCCAGTCAAGGCTATGGTTTTTCCAGTGGTCATGTATGGATGTGAGTGCCAAAGAACTGATGCTTTTGCACTGTGGTGTTGGAGAAGACTTTTGAGAGTCCCTTGGACTGCAAGGAGATCCAACCGGTCCATTCTAAAAGATCAGCCCTGGGATTTCTTTGGAGGGAATGATGGTGAAGCTGAAACTCCAGTACTTTGGTCACCTTATGTGAAGAGTTGACTCACTGAAAAAGACCCTGATCCTGGGAGGGATTGGGGTCAGGAGGAGAAGGGGACGACTGAGAATGGGATGGCTGGATGGCATCACCGATGTGATGGACGTGAGTTTGAATGAACTTCGGGAGTTGGTGACGGACAGGGAGGCCTGGTGTGCTTCATGTGCGATTCATGGGGTCGCAAAGAGTCGGACACGACTGATCAACTGAACTGAACCTGAAATCATTTCAGTGGCCATACAGTACTGTCTGATGGCTGTCCTGGTCTTTTCCATGACGGCTGCTGTTGGACACACTGCAGTGTGATGGAGTGTTAGCAGCATGCATTCAAGAGTCACCTTTGAATCCTCATTCCATCCCTTGTTACACATGATCTTGAGCAAGTTACTTTAATGTAGCTGTTCTGTTTCCTTGTCTGTAAAATGGGGGTGATAATAGTATCAGAATTGGGGATTAAATGAATTGACACTGCAGAGAGAACACTGTTGTTCAGTCGCTCAGTCATATCCCACTCTTTGCAACTCCATGGGCTGTGGCGCACCAGGCTTGCCTGTCCTCCACCATCTCCCAGAGTTTGCTCAAGCTCATGTCCATTGAGTTGATGATGCCATCCAACCATCTCATCCTCTGTCACCCCCATCTCCCGCCCTCAGTCTTTCCCAGCATCAAGGTCTTTTCCAGTGAGTCGGCTTTTCACATCAGGTGGCCAAGGTATTAGAAAACACTAGTGTAGCTGGAAAGGGGTGAACAGTTTCCCTAAGATTTTTCTAGGAAATGAATTAATAAAACACCTCAGTTTGAGCATCTTGAGAGATTTGGGGAAGAATTAAGGGTCAAATAATCACTCCCCCCAAACTAAGCAGACAGGCAAACAAAGAAATCGCTGAAACAAAAGCTGTGGCAGAAAGGCCCCTAGAGGCCACCAGCTGGCCCCGTGGAGAGTGATGCACAGATGTAGGAGGCAGTGAGTGGCCCAGGCTGGAGCAGGCGATCCTCTCACCTTGTGGGGGTCCAGAGTTAATGCCCCAAACTGGGAGACCACTGAGCAGCATAAGCTTTGTTTAGCAATGGTGGGAATACACACCAAAGGACAAAATTGAAGATCACTGCCTTCAGGGAATAGGAAATGGGAGGTTAGTGAGGAGAAGGTGAGCAGCGAGATTTTAGTTTGTTGGTTTTGCAGTGAGCCTCTTTAAAAGGTATGTGGTATAATTTTGACAAATATGCAAATTAATAGGTGATTTTTATCAAGGCACTTACAAGTTTTAACTTGCTGGATTTTTCTCTGAACAATTATTCACAGATTTCACATTTGTCTTTTCAGTAATATCTCTTTCTCCCTTTTGCCATTGACTACAACTTTGCAGACTGCATTAACTAAGGTTGTGAATGTGAAGTTGCTCAGTCGTGTCCGACTCTTTGCAACCCCATGGACTGTAACCTATCAGGCTTCTCTGTCCATGGGATTTTCCAGGCAGTAGTACTGGAGTGGATTGCCATTTCCTTCTCCAGCAGATCTTCCTGACCCAGGAATTGAACCCAGGTCTCCCGCATTGTAGACAGACGCTTTACCGTCTGAGCTCGCAGGGAAGTCCTAACTAAGGTTGGTCATGGACAATAGTCTGAATTTAATGGAAAACGACTTCTGCGGTGACAAAGGGTAATGTTGGGTTGATTTAAGATTCAGAAATCCTTAATGATGAAGAGCAAGGATGTTTTCAATTCCTGTTTTATTTGTTTTACTAACCAGTGTTGGTGACAGGCTAGATTGGAGAATTTCTTCCCATTTTTACCAGTGATCTCACTTCTGACTACCTGGGTCTTTCCCTTCAGAAAGCTACGATGAATTTAAGCTGAATATCCACAACTTATTTCCTGTTCTCATTGACACCAAGAATGTGACAAAGGATATCTGGAAGGTAATTAAACTCCTCTGGGAAAGGAACACTTCATTAGTCCCAGGAACATTTAGCTTTCTCACTGTTTTCAGAAGTTGTTCCATGAACCCTTTTCTCACATTTTATAGCCAGTATTGGTTTTTTTATTTGACTACCTGTGAGTAAACTCCAGTACTTGGGCCACCTCATGCAGAGTTGACTGATTGGAAAAGACTCTGATGCTGGGAGGGATTGGGGGCAGGAGGAGAAGGGGGCGACAGAGAATGAGATGGCTGGATGGCATCAATGACTCGATGGACATGAGTCTGAGTGAACTCCAGGAGTTGGAGATGGACAGGGAAGCCTGGCATGCTGCAATCATGGGGTCGTAAAGAGTCGGACACAACTGAACCGAACTGAGTCATATTGGCTTATGTGTGATCTTTTTTTCTTTCCCTCATTCAAGTTCTCATGCTTTTGACTTATTGCTGTCTAGTTCATGGGCTTATTTAGATGGTTCAACAGAACAACTTATTCTAGAGCTTGGTAGATACCTCGTGCATGTTTTCGATGTGCTTAAAAGCTGCCAGGCTTGGGGGGCAGGGACCCAGCTTGAAAAATTTTACAGAGCATTCAGGTCAAGGAATTTCAACCCAGATAACAAAATCACCTGAGAAGGTGAAGACTGATCCCCGGGCCGCACCTTTAGCTCCTCTGGTGTGGAGGGGCTGGGAGCGGCGTTTCTGCAACTGCCAGGTGACTGCTGTTGTGCGGCTGGGGTTGTGCACTGCCCATGGAGAAGAGAAGCACCCAGCTAGTTAAGATCCTGCTTAAAAGTTAAGCTGAGTGTTTTAAATAAAGCCTTAAGCTGACGCCACAGAACTTGGACTGGGTTACTTGGTACATCTTTGCCCAGGGACACACTTACTGCTCGTACCTATATTTGCAGCTCTGACGGTGTGCTGTGATGTTGCCCATCTCCACATAACCGAGTCAGAGGGCAAAGTGGGGAGGACGTGGGGGCTGATCTGAGGGAGTGAGGATAAGGTGAACTCTAGGACTTGGTGACCTGGCAGGTCCTTAGACAGCCCAGTGACCAGGAGTCCTTGGCCACGGTCTGATGCCTTGGAGTCGTTATACACTTGTCTTTGGAGGAAGATGGTATGAGTTGTTTGTGGCAGGTTTTTTTTTTTGCTGGAGGACAATTGCTTTACAACATTGTGTTGGTATCCACCATACATCAACATAAATCAGCCACAGGTATGCATATATCCTCTTCTCTTGAGTCTCCTTTCCACCTCTTAGCCCATCTCACCCCTCTAGGTTGTCAGAGGGCACTGGGTTGAGCCCCCTGGTCCACAGAAACTCCCACTGGCTGTTTTACACACGGTGATACATCTGTCTCCATGCTACTCTCGCGATCTGTTGTGCCCTCTCCTTCCCACACTGAGGTTCATCAGTACCATCCTTCTAGATTCCACGTGTATTTGCTAATACACAGCATTTGTCTTTCTCTTGCTGACTGACTTCACTCTGTGCAGTAGGCTCTAGATTCATCTACCTCATTACGACTGACTCATGCATTTCTTTTTTTATAGCTGCGTAATATTCCATTGTATATATGTACGTGGCCGTTTTTTTCTAGGCTGGGTTATTGGGTCCCAAGCAAGTACACTAGGTACTCTGTCATCGGAATTAAGGAATAAGGACCAGGTGTGCGTGAAGAGAGAGGAGCTACAGGATGACCTAGAGTTTTCAAGGTCTTTTTAGTGGCCACTTGGTAATACCTGAGGGGCTTGCGTGCTCAGTTGTGTTCGACTCTTTGTGATCTTATGGACTGTAGCCCACCAGGCTCCTCTGTCCATGGGATTCTCCAGGCAAGAATACTGGAGTGTGGGTAGCCACATCCTTCTTCAGGGGATCTTCCCAAACCAGGGACTGAACCCTTGTTTCCCGCACTGTAGGCAGACTCTACCCCTGAGCCACCTGGGAAGTCCATTAAGCAGAGAGAAAAAAAAACCTCAAGTGTCTGTCTTACTCTACCTCATTTGTTTTCCATAATTACAGGAACTCAATTTCCCAAGGGTTTCAAATCTCTCAGAAGTTTATGAAGTCCTGAACAGGTAAGGAGGCTGTTTTCGGGGGGTGCTTAGAGAGCAGGGGTTCCTGGCTGGGCCAGTTTTGTTCCCCAGGGCACCTTTGGCAGCAGTGAGGCATTTTGGTTGATGCACAGGAGAACCTTCAACACAAAGAATTCTCCAGTCCCAGATGTCACTGGTGCCTGCTGAGGAACACTGTTCTAGAGGGGAGAGGGCCTGGGCAGGAACTTGGAGCTGTTTGATTTCAGTTCAGTTGTTCAGTCGTGTCTGACTCTTTGCGACCCCATGAACCGTGGTGTTTTCTGTTGGCCAGGGTTTTATTTCTCCTGTGACTGTTTGATTGTTGGAGTGATAAGCTCCGTGGGAACAGGTTTTATTCTTCCTTTGCACTCTTTCTCTTGGGCCTAAACAGTGCAAGGCACAGTAGGTGCTCATTAAACTTCTGAGCGTGTGAAGGAACCTGGTAGCTGGCCAGGTTCCTGACCTTCCCACAGGAATAGCAGTCCAGTTTTCCCTCACGCTTGGCCATACCGCGGACGTGTGCCGGTGGGAACGTGTTGTCTGCAAGGAGAGGGAGTGGCTGGGGGCTGCTCTGCCGCTCCTCCCTCCCCAGCTGGGGTCTTTCCCCTTCCTTCACCAGCGCCCAGAGCTTGCTCAGCCCAAGTCCACTGAGTCAGTGATGCCATCCAACCATCTCATCCTCTGTCGTCCCCTTCTCCTCCTGCCTTCAGTCTTTCCCAGCATCAGGGTCTTTTCCAGTGAGTCTGTTCTTCACATCAGGTGGGAAAAGTATTGGAGCTTCAGCATTAGTCCTTCCAGTGAATATTCAGAACTGATTTCCTTTAGGATGGACTGGTTGGAGCTCCTTGGAGTCCCTTGGACTCTCAAGAGTCTTTTCCAACACCACACCTCAAAAGCTTTAATTCTTCAGCGCCCAGCTTTCTTTATGATCCGACTTGCACATCCATGCGTGACTACTGGAAAAGCCATAGTTGACTAGACGGGCCTTTGTCAGCCAAGTAATGTCTCTGCTGTTTAATACGCTGCCTAGGTTTGGGGCGCAGAGGGTGGCTGGGGGCAGTTGAAGTGGGACTTCTTAGGGAAGAACCTGTCTCTGTTGGTCACTGTCGTCCAGCCATGTCCATGAGTGCCTGGCCCGGTCCCCACTGGCGTCCTACCAGTTTCCAGGAGGTGCTCTTTCCTCTACTCAAAGCATCACTTCCGATGTGACAATCTCCTCTGGCCTCTTATGCTTCATCTTTTTTTTCCTTTCTCACACGGACCTCCTGGTCCTCGTGAAGCCAGAGGGGGTAATCTTTCAACGTCCCCTCCTCCCCTGCAGACGTGTCTGCGGTGTTGTCACCTTCAGCATCCTCTCTCCCATCACCTCGGATCCCCTCCCGTGTCCTGCGGGGTAGGAAGGGGTGTCCTCCCACAGCCTGCCCGCCCTCCTGGCCCCACCCCTTCCCTCCTCAC